>PVJX010007713.1:33710-69593 GCA_004027295.1 Dolichotis patagonum
TTTTTTTTTTTTTTGGTACCGGGGATCGAACTCATGACCTTGCGCTTGCCAGGCAGGCGCTTAAGCCACTGAGCTAAATCCCCGGCCCTCCAGAGAGGTTTTTAACTGTCCTTTTGAATCCACTTTTAAAAGGGTGGCCTGCTTCCCCACACAGTTCGGTATTGTTAGTTTTTAAACATGCCACTGGTTTCTTCTCTGGTCTGCCGTCTTTCCTGCATCCTTTTCCCTTTGGTTTGACTCTGGCGCACCACACTTAGCTGCGCCCCTTCCTCTGCTGTTTGGAGAACAGCAGGGCCAGGCGGGGTGGGAAGCCAGTGACTGACAGGCTGAGGATGTGTTCGCAAGTCTCCTGTCGTGGCTCAGGCAGCTCCCTTCAGCGAGTGGAGGAAGGTGATGCTTCGGGGAGAAGCTGCACGCTGCCCCAGGAATGAGGCCGTGTGACGCGTGTGTCACTCTTCGCAGGTGGGACTCTTGGTGGACTTTTTTGTGCGACTCTTCACCCAGCTCAAGTTTGGAGTGGTTCAAACATGTATCCTTTCCATGGCTGCGGGGTGCAGGGACTTCCGCGCCTCTAGTACCCTTCCATCGGGGGTGGGCTTCACAGCGAATGTGGGGTTTGAAGAGTTGCCTGCTGCCCTTTAGTTTGTGGTTAATTATCACAGAAGATTACAGGAGGAAGACTTCAGCAGGTGGATCCGCGGTGGTGGGTGGTAAGATGCAATGGCACGAAGCTGCCTGTTCTCCCAGTCCATGCATTCAGTGTTCTAATCAAGGCTCCAGTAGAATTTATTATGGATATTACAAAAATCTAAATCTATATAGAAGAGCAAAGGGCCAGAAGCAATAAAGTTTTGAACAACAGGCAAATGAGATAGGATCTCATTATACAGTTTATGCTGGCCTTGAACTATGTAACCCAGGCTGGCCTCAGATTCACAGCGATCCTCCTGTCTGAGCCTTGTGCGTGCTGGATTATAGGCATGAACCAGCACACTCAGATAAAGTTTTATTTTATTTCTTGTCTTTTTTGGTACCAGGGATTGAACTCAAAACCTCACACTTGCCAAGCAGGCACTTATGCCGCTGAGCTAAATCCCTGGCCCTTCAGCTAAAATTTTAAGATACAGTAATTGAATGAGTATCATATTGGTACAGGAATACCCAATTAAACCAGTGGGGTGATAATAGAGGAATTTGATGAATGACAGTGTTAGCACTGCGAGAGGGTTGGATTATTTAATACAATAGTGTGGGACATTTGGTTTTCTATGTGCAGAAACAGATTTCTAGTCATACTGTAAATAAGCTAAATTCTAGTCTTAAGAGAAAGATACCAGGGCTGGGGATTTAGCTCAGTGGCTTAAGCGCCTGCCTGGCAAGCGCGAGGTCATGAGTTTGATCCCCGGTACCAAAAAAAAAAAAAGAAAGATACCAAAAGTAGGGAATAGTTGCTTAAAACCAGAGCAGGCATAGGCTGAAAGGGGAAAGATCAATAAACTTTACCACATCAAGGTAAATATTCCATTTATAAAGGAAATTTTAAAATCCCCAAACAAAATAATACATTATAGACAAAGTGAAAAACAAGTTCTCAGTCCCCAGACTATAGAAAGAAAAAAATCCCAACAGTCCAATGGAAAAATGCAAAAGGATGTCAACAGATTCTTAGAGGAGAAAACCTGAAAGCTAGTAAGCTACGGGGAAAGACTCAGAAGGTGCCCGTTCTTGTGACTCACAAGTTCCCATTCACACAGGGACCTTGGACGTGTCCAGAGGTGGTCACACGCTTGTGACCCCAGCTGAGAGCATTACTGCCCGGTCAGGCTGCCACCTCAGGCTCACTGACCAGATCAGAAGAGGACATTTATTTCAGTAAAAAGGAGACAGGATTGCTCAGAGCCAGCTCTGGGGAGATGGAGGGGCCATGCCCAGGTGTGTCGGAGTCCTGTGTCATGAGGAACAGTGCGGGAAGGGACAAAGGCCACAAAAGACCTGTGAGGGAGGGAAGCCAGGCTTGACCTGGTGCTGCTTTCTGCATATTCTGTCCTCTCCTCGGTGCTGCAGAGAGGCCTACACTGGGGGAAGTTTGGAAGCCACTTGTCTGTAAAGGAAGAAAATCTAACTTTAAGAGTTCCATTGTGGCACCAGGGATACAGCTGAGTGGCATGGGCACCTGCCTGGCAAGCACATGGTCCTGAGTTCAATTCCTAGTACAAAATAAAACTTCCATTGTGCAGTGCTGGTTACAGGTTAATTGGGGAACTTATGATGCAGTCATATCACGTAAGCTTACACAGACTGAGCTGTGCGCATGGGTGCGGCTGATTCTCAAAAAGCTTCAGTGCTGAGCCAGAAAAGCTGGAAGCCGCAGAACATACTTAAAGCGCAGTGTGAACAATGCAGACATAAAACGCGCAGGGCATTCGCTTAGTTCTTTCTCCCAGAGAAAGGTAGAAAGAAAAAGGTGTGGGGGTTTGGTTTGGTTTGGTTTTCGGGCTGGGAGTCTTGTTGTATTGCATATTACCTGGGCTGACCCTGAACTCATGATCCTTCCGCCCAGCGTCCCCTTTCCCTGAAGCAAGAATTACAGCACTTCTCACTGTACCTGGCCTTGTTTTTTTGTTGTTGTTTTTTTTTAATGGTATCTAATGTCGTATTTTAAAAATACTTGGGGGAAATATGGCATAATATTGAGGTTTTTTTAAAGCTAGGTTTGTGAGCATGTTGTGACATTTTTGTAGCATTTGAGGTAGTCCTTTTTTTTTTGAACCAAGGATCAAACTCATGACCTCACACTTGCCAAGCCTGCTTGTGCTGCTGAGCTAAATCTCCGGCCTGGTAGTCCATATTTTTACTTTTGTTTTTTGGAGGCAGGGTCCTGCTATGTGGTTGTGTCTTGAACTCACTGTGTAGCCCAGGCTGGCCTTGAACTTTCTGCCTCAGCCTACCGAGTGCTGGGATTACAGGCGTATACCAGAACACCTGGCAGGTGGTCCATATTTTTAAGTGGTTCCTATTGTAGACATTATCTCGGGCAGCACTAAAACTGGGGAAGAGGAAGGTGGGCGCTCAGCCGCCAGTGTGACTCGGAGAAAGGAAGCCATACCTTTGTGGTAACAGGACACCAAGGGGCTGGGAGCGCATTCTCCTTGACTGAGGTCTGCAGCGGTAGAGGAGTGCAGCCAGAAGGGCTGCCTCGCCCTGTCCCTCCTGGAACTCTTGGGTTTTAACCTGACCTTCGTCTTCTTGGCCAGCCTTCTCGTCCTCATCGAGGTAAGCTGGTTTGGAAATTCCCTGGCAGGTGTGAGGTTTGGGGCTCTTGCTCTTCATTTCTCCATCTCCAGTTCAAGAATGTGGGGAAACAGCCAGAGAGAGCACACGGCTTCCTGCGGAAGGGTCCTCTAAGAGGGGTCTCCGGAAGGGAAGGTTGCGGCCTGCAGTGAGGTCAGAGAGGAAACTCCTGGTCAGGATGGGCTCCTCCCCCACCGCAGTGCACTGAGTCGGCCAGAGGACTGTGCAGACCCACGGATCAGGACTAACTAGAAGTGGGACCCTAGCTGCTGGTCAGCAGGCTGCCACTGGCACCCCCCACCACTGAGGCAGACTCCCTGGGACCTTGTCAGAAGGGTGACTGAGCCAGGAGTCAGGGTGGGCCCTGCTCCTGCTCCTGTGACACCTTCGGGCATCCCTGATGACACGCAGGAAGGCAGTGGAGCTTCTGTTGACGGGTGTGTCTCTTGTCCTCATCAGCCGGTGGCTGCGGGGTCCGGGATCCCTGAGATCAAATGCTATCTGAATGGTGTGAAGGTGCCAGGAATCGTCCGGCTGCGGACCTTGCTCTGCAAAGTCTTCGGAGTGCTGTTCGCTGTGGCAGGCGGTAAGGGGGACCTTCCTGCACCTGTCCTTCAGGAGTTCCAGGTGTGGGGCTGACGGAAGCGCTCTGTATGTAAATGAGATGCCCACTGAGGAATCCGCCCTAAGCAGTGTCCGCTCTTCTGTCTGTAGGTTTTTAAATGCAGACATTGTTAGCATGGTACCACTCAAGACGCCTGACACACACACCATTGTTTTGAGCTACACACGTCTAGCTGGTTATGGAGTTGGCCTTTAGGAAGTCAGCACGCTTTTTGTGCAGATCTTTTAGGTGCATGGGCCGAGGAGCAGTGTCAGGGATCTGGGTGTGGGTACGTAGGTGAGCACTGAGACTGTCCCCAGCGGAGGCTGTAAAAGCCATTCTTCGCTCCAAGACTGCACGGTACTAGGCAGGCAGTGGGTCTGCGGACCTCGTAGCAGGACTTTAAATGGAATTGGTTTGATGGGATTCGGCTTTGCCTTCCCCTGTGCTTGTGTGTGGGTCAAGGGAAAGCTGTGTGGCAAAGGTCTCCGGAGCCAGAGGCCTCTGTGCTGACCACTGTCTCTTGCTCACTGTCCAGGCCTCTTTGTGGGGAAGGAGGGCCCCATGATCCACAGCGGGGCCGTGGTGGGAGCCGGCCTTCCTCAGGTAAGGCCCACTGGGCTAGGGCTGCGGCCCTCAGAGCAGGCGCTTGCCTGGGCCAGGGACGTGCTGGGGGTGGACTGGGGGCGACGCTTTGGGGCCACCCTAACTTGACCTTGGACTGACGCCATTTGGGTTAAGAAAACCTCGTGGTCTGACTCAGCAGAGCACATAACCTAGACCTCCGGGTTGTAATGCTGCCTTCCTGAGTCCAAGGAGCAGAAACAGGACACGGAGGAAAAGTGCAGCATAGGCAAACGAGTCACCTGGGGCTCCAAAGCCACTGCTAGGCGCCTGCCTGTCGGGTGGTATGGTGGCCACCTCCATGCTGCCAGATGCCAGCGGGCGGCGAGGACCAGCTGGGGCGGTCTTGGGGCCAGCTCTGCTGATTCTGCATGGCCTGGCTCCGTGACTGTGACGGCTGCTCAGGGGCAGGAGTCTGCCAACACTGTCTTCTTCAGAGCCACCTGGGGTGTTTGGTTCCCAGGTGAGGGAACTTGCCCAGGACTCTGGAGCTCCCTCTCTAAGGGCTTTTTCAGACTCCTGCTGCCCATCTGAGAAGTCCCAGTTCTGGGAACCCTTGTGTGGCACTGTCTCCTCCGTCTCCTGCTGAGGAGAGGTACTGTGAGTTCTGGGGCACAGCGGAGAAGTTTCCTTCTTCCAGGGCGGCTGCTTCTCTTGCTGCTGCCGCATAGCTGGGTCTCCGAGTAACGAGCCAGGGGTAGAAGGAAGCCAAGCACCGTGGAGCATCGTGTGGCTTTATGGGCTGGGAAGTGGCTTTTGGTCGGGCCTTCGCTCCCTGCCAGCTCCCGAGCAGAGCCAGCTTCACTTGTGTAGCAGCTTTCGGTTCCTCCAGTCCGCGCTAAGCTTTTCCCCTTTTTCTCTCTCACTTGACTCTGCACAAAATGCAGTTTTCAAGGGGCCTAGAAATTTGGGAGCAGGAAAAGTAAGCTCCCCCACAAGAGGTGACTTCATCTTTTTCCAGGTGGCAGTTCTGGACACTTCCTGCCTGCAGCACATCTGCCCAGGTGTGCAAAGGCGCCTCTCCAGGTGCTGTGGGTTCCTGCAGCCCTGTTCTTGTGGGCCTTTCTCTGACTGGTTTTCTCTTGTTTTAGTTTCAGAGCATCTCCTTACGGAAGATTCAGTTTAACTTCCCCTACTTCCGAAGTGACAGGTATGGAAAGTGGTTCTTAGAAACATACAAAACGATGCTGGGCACAGTGGCCCACACCTGTAATGTCAGTACTCCGGGAGGCTGAGGCAGGCGGATCACAAGTTTGAGGCCAGCTTGGGCAACTTAGAACTTAACAGCACTCAGTCTTAAAAAACAAAAACAAACAACAAAAACTAGGGAAGCAGCTCAGTGTGACGGCCCGTGGTTCAATCTCCAGTACCACGAGACAGTTAATGTACTTCCAGTCTGACCTGGTACTTGTAGCTCGCTCTTAGTTGGCCCTGCTCAGCAGGCAGGATGCAAAATCTGAGTGGCAGAAGGTGGCGTGCAAGGGGATTTGCATTCTTCTCCTGAAAAAAAGGTCAGGTCGGCATCCTGACTTTATTGTGTCACATCATAAGGAATAAAGGTAATAAACTCCAACACTGAAAAACCTAACCAAGACGGGGCACAAGTGGGTATGTTACCAAGAAGGGATTTTGTAGTCCTAAATAATACACCTGCATAGGGTCTCTCTAGGCTGGAAGCCACCCTCCCCAGTGGACGCTCCAGCCCTGGCACCTGTGGGCTACTGAGCTGCACACCCTGGAGGGCCCTTGGGATTGGGGCTCAGTTGAGCATCATAGCCCCTTCTCATCTTCGTGTCCCCGCAAGTCATTGCTTACCAGCTCTGAAGCCAGAAAGCGCTTGCGTGGTCTCACTGATGCCAAGGTTTTCAGGAAGAGCTCTGGTAGGATGGAGGCCCAGCAGGGATCACAAGAGTGTTTTTGTCTACCGCTAGGCTTGGCTCTGAGACCAGATCCAGGGAGCACTGCTTCCCAGGCGGGGGGGCCCTTGCACCTGGGCAACCTGTCAGCTTCTCATTACTATAACAAGTACCTGCAAGAAACCCACTTTCAATAAAAGCTGATTTCACCTTACACTTTGGAGGGTTTCAGTCCTACTGACCTCATGAGCAGGAGTTGAAACAGGGAGGAGAGGGACTGGGTCCCACTGTCTCCTCCAGGACAGGTCCCAAATGAGTGTACTTCTTCCTGCCGGGCCCCGCCTCTTAAAGGTTCCTCCACCTCCTGTTGGTACCATCGGTTGAGCTACCAGCCCATAGTAGACAGGCCTTTCGGGGACCTTTCAGATCCAAACTGCAGCACCTAGGTTGTATTGGCTGGCAGGTGACCTGCATCTGCTGCCAAGTTGCCCCTCTAGAGGCAGGATTCTTCTGTGATCCTGTTCGTGGGTCAGGAGAGGACAGTGCAAGACGTGGGAATGAGAAGCTGCGTTTGCAGCCTGAGGACCCCTCTCTGTGACTCCTCTCCTCAGAGACAAGCGTGACTTCGTGTCAGCGGGGGCAGCCGCAGGAGTCGCGGCGGCGTTTGGGGCCCCAATTGGGGGCACCTTGTTCAGCCTGGAGGAGGGCTCGTCCTTCTGGAACCAAGGGCTCACGTGGAAAGTGGTGAGGAGAGTCACTCATCCTTGGAAGCCACCTGCTGGCCTTTCCTCACCTCCCAGACTAAAGCAGACACTTGTCTGTCGCACCACCGTTTGGTGAGACTGGAGGGCCCACTGGCTGGGAACTTCTTTGCCATAGCAGCTGCAGCCTTCAAATCCTGGGCTTTTCTACTTTTCGTGTCAGCGTTCCCTGCCCAGACGTTAAAGCTCACCCAGGCTCCTCGGAGGCCTCCAGCTGGGAAGTGTGAAGCTGGCATTCGCCTGAAGCTGGAGTGACAGGGTTGGGACTTGAACCCCTGGCGCGCCCAGAGCAATGTGTCCTCCCCGTGAATCTCCCCTTCCTGGTGCCGCAGGGTCTGTGCCAGAGGAAGTCTCGATAAACAGGCTCTCGTGACAGAGTCCAGGGTGCAGCTACCTTCCTCCCAGGCACCTGTGCAGCAGTGCTCACCTCTGCCACAGTGCTCAGCCACCCGTGTCCCAGCCAGATACCGCAGGTCTCTAGGGGAGAGCAGTGGGCTTTAGGAGAAAGTATTCAGAGACAGACGTGTCACTGTTGACTGTTTCTTTTTTGTCACCTGTCACCTGTCCCCTAGCTCTTCTGTTCCATGTCTGCCACCTTCACCCTCAACTTCTTCCGCTCTGGACTTCAGTTTGGAAGTTGGGGCTCCTTCCAGCTCCCTGGATTGCTGAACTTTGGCGAGTTTAAGGTTTGTCTTGTCCCTTCTCCCATGATGTCGCACTGGGCCCCTGAAACTCGCTGGCTCATAAAGCATAGGCAAGGGTCGCACAGAGGGCAGGCGCCGCTCCTGCAGGACCCCTGGCCCTTAGCATCTCCCGAGCTCTCGTCCTTGCCAGGGCAGGACTCCTCCAGCGGGGAAGGCGGCCCAGCTCTCGCTTCTGTCTCCTTCTGCTCCTTCCTGTGCTCATGGCTGCTCTGGTTTTTCTCCCTCCCCCTCTTGCTCCCTTCTCTCAGTGCTCTGACTCTGATAAAAAATGTCACCTCTGGACTGCTATGGATTTGGGTTTCTTCGTTGTGATGGGGGTCATTGGGGGCCTCCTAGGAGCCACATTCAACTGTCTGAACAAGAGGCTTGCAAAGTACCGTATGCGCAACGTGCACCCGAAACCTAAGCTCGTCAGGTACCTGTGCAGTCACCTCCCCCGGCCTGCTGGGGCTTCCCCAGGTGGTGTGGGCCAGGCCATCTCCCAAGGAAGGTGGTCACACGAGCAGACGCTGCTTCCGGCGCCAGCTTTGACTTCTGGCCTAAGGCTGAGCACGGGGCATCAGTTTACCCTGCTCGTCAGACAGGCCGAAAGGCCAAGCCAAGCCGACCTGCAGGTTGTGGGTGACTCACGCACCTCCTGACCTGCTGGCCGGCGTGAGCCTCTCCGGCCCCAGGACTTAGCGTGGAGGCCTGTTCATTCCTCGGGAGAGACGAGGATGCCGCAGCCCTTGATTAGTGCAGTCAATGAACTACCCACGCTTTACACCCCAGCTGCAGGGTGAGAGCAGATGTGATGCTTCTGCACGTGTGTTGACTGGCCAGGGGCTGCCGTGAGTGCCCCTCTCAGAAAGCAGGGTGGGGTCAGCAGGACGTGTGCTTTGGCATGTTTATTGCATCGTGACGGCTACGCTCTGCTCCCCAGAGTCTTGGAGAGTCTCTTGGTGTCCCTGGTAACCACCGTGGTGGTGTTTGTGGCCTCCATGTTGCTGGGAGAGTGCCGACAGATGTCCTCTTCGAGTCAAATCGGTAATGGCTCGTTCCAGCTCCAGGTAACCGCAGTACCTCTGCTACCTTCATTCTACACCCAGAAATCGCTTGTGCTTAGAGCTGCTGGACATGTTGTATCACCGATGCACGCCCATCACAGAGAGGTGCGGCAGCGTGTAGTCGCCCTTCACCCAAGAGAGGATGCGTGCTGGGTGACCTCTGTCTTGTCACTTCTATGACCTCTGTGACTGACCCTGGCCCAGCTCCTCTGGTGAGCAGAGCCTTCTTGGGGCCCAGCTTCCAAGGCGAGGCTGACAGGTGTGCTCTCTGCGCTCTGTCCTCTCGTTTCCCCCAATGGTCTCTTGGATTGGTCAGCGCCCCTCTGGTCCCTAGTCTCGGGGGGGGGGCACCTCCAAGGCGCTGCAGGAGCCGTCCACAAAGGCTTGGAGTGTGTCAGCTTGGGCTCAGCGAGCCATCGTGGCCCCAAGCTAAGTGTCCTCGGAGGGTGCCTGTGGCTGGCAGAATCTGCAGTGTGTACTCTCTCTCTTGATAGAAGTTGTTTACTGGCCCCTGTTGCTAGTTACAAAGGCCGTGTCATTGGCAGACAGTGTTTTTGCACTGTGTTCTGTTACAGAGCAGCAATGTGTGTGGTTCCGGCACAAATAAAAAGGACTCTGGTCTAGTAGCTTAACCAGAGTTAAATAGGCACTTCTTTTTTCTTTTTTGTGGTGCTAAGGAATGAACCAAGGGCATCACACTCTAGATAGTGGGAGTTACACTCCCAGCCATGTTTTAAACTTTAAGAAAAGATCTCACTTAAGTTGCCTAGGCTGGCCTCAAGCTTACGATCCTCCTGCCTCAGCCTTCCAAGTAGCTGGGATTGTAGTCATGTGTCACCATGCCCAGTTTAAAATGTATTTCTTTACCTCAGGGCTTCCAGGCTGGGGGCATAGCTCATCAGCATAGTCCTGCCTGGTAAGCATGAAGTCCTGAGTTCGATTCTCAGTCCTCCCCCACAAAAAAGGAGACTTCCTAGAACCTAACATGTTCCTGTGAGGTTAGGATTGTTTGGTGGCACATTTACTGTCTGCCAGGTACTCCACAGCGTGCACCGACATCTCTTTGAACCCTTACCGCCCGGCCTGCTGGGTGTGATAGCCTCCCTGGGGGTGAATGAAGTCGTCCTCAAGATCCCACAGGAAGCATGTGCAGCTCGAGGGAAGGGGTTGTCCCCTGTGTTATTGACAAGGAAGCTGAAGCATCCCCTCCTAGGTCACCAGCCAGTGGCAGAGTCAGCACGAAAGCTGATTTTGGAGTCTGCGTTCTGCTTCCGCAGACACACCGGCTTCCAGGCAGTGCTCTTGTGCTGCTTGGCGCTCCTGATCGCGGGACTTTTCCCTGGATGTCCTGCAGGCGTGGCCTGGGAGAGCCTGCATTTGTTGCTTCCTGAGCTGCCCCTCTGCACGTCCACTGCCAGCTCCACTCTGCACCGCTGGGCCTCTGCACACTTTTCTCCTTTGCCAGGTCCCGCCACCAGGGGGCCCTCTCCCACTGCAAGTCGCAACTCACACAGAATGGAGGTGGAACCTCCTGTCAGTTCTGTGCTCCCAGCTGGGGCACCAGAGCCAGGAGCGCACTGTCCACTGTCAGGCTTCCTGCCCAGGTGGGCTCCTTTTGGAGGAAATCCAGAGCAAAGGCAGTTTTCGTTTGGGGCTCTGATGCTGGGCGTGGTGGCGCACGCCTGTCATCCCAGCACTCGGGAGGCTGAGGCAGGAAGATCATTGTGAGTTCAAGACCAGCCTGGGCTACAGAGTGAGTATAAGGCCAGCCTGAACTGCATAGCAAGACCCTGACTCAAAAAGCCAAGAAAACCACACCAAAACAAAACATTTGGGGCTTAGAGTCAAGTGGTAACCTGGACACCCCTCCCCACCGTCTGCCTCTTGCCTACCTCATCCTCCCACTGTCCTTGCGGCGGTTGGGCCTGGCTGCTAGCAGTGTCACCGGCAAAATCGGCACTGAGAGGAAGCAGAGTCCAGTCCATGGCTAGCTGTGGTGTGGTCACACTTTCATCATGAGCATGAACTAGTGAAGGTTTCTTCGCTCTGCCTCCAAAATGCAAAGACCACAACACCACAGTCCGCCACTCTCAGGTGTCGGCTGGCTGTTGCTGCCTGTCGCATCTGCAGGCAAAGGTGTCTGCCAGGCTCCTTGTCCTCGCTGGAGCTGCCCCCTGGAGACTCCATAGTGCCCGGTCAGCTGGCCTGCACTGACTTTTTGATCCCTGCTTTGCAGGTTACATCAGAAGATGTGAATTCGAGTATCAAGACCTTCTTTTGTCCCAACGAGACCTACAATGACATGGCCACACTCTTCTTCAACCCTCAGGAGTCTGCCATCCTCCAGCTCTTCCACCAGGATGGTGAGTGTGTGCTGTGCCCGTACCCAGGGCCAGCCTTGCCCATCGCCCCGAGTGGGAGCAGGGCTTCCCCTCCACGCGGCCAGCCCCGATGGCCCCGGTGCCGGAAGGGGCCCAGCTGGGGCTGAGCTGTCTGCGGAGACTTCACAGGCCTCTGAGATGGGACTCAGGTCAGCTCTCGCCTCACAGGCACCTTCAGCGCCATCACCTTGGGCTTGTTTTTCGTCCTCTATTTCCTGCTTGCCTGCTGGACTTACGGCATTTCCATTCCAAGCGGGCTTTTTGTACCGTCATTGCTGTGTGGAGCTGCTTTTGGACGTTTAGTCGCCAATGTCCTGAAGAGGTACAGCATGTGTGTGAGCGTGCGTGCTTCTCCGGTGTGTACATGCACACGGGCAGTGTTTGGCTGTCGGCTCACCCCCCGCAGCCCACCCTTCAGCCCACCGAGGTGTTTCTAAGCCCCTTCTCGGTTTGTTCCTTCACCAGCTACATCGGGCTGGGCCACATCTACTCGGGGACCTTTGCCCTGATCGGTGCTGCAGCGTTCTTGGGAGGGGTCGTCCGCATGACCATCAGCCTCACGGTCATCCTGATCGAGTCCACCAATGAGATCACTTATGGCCTCCCCATCATGGTCACCCTGATGGTGAGCGTGTACCTTCCAGGGTTTCAGGCCTTGGGTCTGGGGCACCCCAGAACCTGCCCTCTTGTCAGGCCTCTGCTCTGTGTTCCAGGTGGCCAAATGGACAGGGGACTTTTTCAATAAGGGCATTTATGATATCCACGTGGGCCTGCGAGGTGTGCCGCTCCTGGAGTGGGAGACGGAGGTGGAAATGGATAAGTGAGTACCCTGTTTCTTTTTTGCCCTGTGTCAGAAGTTGGAGCGTTAGGGAGTTAGCGTGGGGAGCGGTGGCCCCAGCTTTTCGGGTGGGAAGGAGCACGCACATTGTTCCCTATATGTTGGGCAGTGCTGAGCGGAAGCTTAGGGGCCGCAGGGCCTTCCGTGGTCGTGAGGTTCACGTGGCAGTCCGGTTCAGTGTGAAGCAGGATCTGTGGATCTTGTGTGTGGCGTGATTGTTTACACTCAGCACACACTGAGCCCAGGAGTGAGACCTGCCCATCCACACGCAGCCTTCTGAGTGCCGCCTGTCACCAGTGATTGGCATCAGACCTGGGCACCCGCCTCGGAATCCACACATGCTGGGCTTCCTGCCTGGGGGTCGGCAAGGCCCTTTGCACAGGGTTTAGGGTCTGCCCAGGGCCACGTGATACTTAGAGGTTGCGTGTCTTGTCCCGCCCCTCAGCCCTACCATTGTGACAGGAAAGCAGCCACAGATGCTGCGTGGGGCGGGATCTGCTTTGGGGGCCAGGGCTCGTCGACCCCTGATGTGCAGAGGGACCGTGGCTTGGTGTTTAGTCTAATTACCAGGTAGTAGTGAGATGGGGCCCTGGAGTATTGCAGAGAAGGTGCCACGGCGGCAGGCTCATGGGGTTTGTGGTGAGGGGACGTTGGTGGTGAGCCTTGGGCCATGCGGATGAGCAGAGGCCCACCGGTGTGACAACGGGAGGCTGACCCCAGCATCAGGACAGCGTGCACAGATGGGTAGGAAGTGCAGAGGAACCCAAGGGTTCCGGTGGTCCCCACAGCCCAGGCTGTGACGAGCGTCAGCACGGCCTGTCCCATCCGTGGCCGGGTGGTGGCCCTCAGGAGGCTGCACGGTCTCCCCTGCCCAGGCTGAGAGCCAGCGACATCATGGAGCCCAACCTGACCTACGTCTACCCGCACACGCGCATCCAGTCCCTGGTCAGCATCCTGCGCACCACCGTGCACCACGCCTTCCCGGTGGTCACCGAGAACCGCGGCAACGAGAAGGAGTTCATGAAGGGCAACCAGCTCGTCAGCAACAACATCAGGTTCAAGGTGGGTGGGGGGCCGCGGCGGGGAGGGGGCGGGGACTCAGACGGCCCCCCGAAAACCTGTGTGGTCTCCACCGGGTGACGGAGTGCAGGTGTGACAGTGGCAGAGACCTGTCTGGGCTGTGGGCAGGCATGCCTTCTCGCCTCACCGTAGGAAGACAGGCACTGGGGGAGGGCCTCCGGGCCGCCAACCTCCCCGGCGGACTCAGGCCTGGTGGAGAGAGCCAGGGCTGGGTCGGGAGTGTCAGGGCCAATGGGAGGGCCCGGGAGCCATCTCTGTGGTGCCCAGGGTGCGCAGTGGGAGCAGACCCTGGCTGGTGTCTGTCATCAGATCAGTCCTGACCCGAAAGCCAGGAGGAGGACGAGCCCCACCCCTGACCTGGCGTGCGCCCACATGGCACTCAGCTTGGCTGGCTTCGGGAGGGGCGGCCATGTGTCTCAGAGTCCCCCCCCCGACTTCCTCAGTTCCAGTTCCTCTGTGCTCTCCCAAAGTGCAGGGGCTGGGATGTTAGAAACCAGGCAGGCTGGGGTGCAGCTCAGCAGTAGGGCGCTTCCTCAGCACGCACAAGGCCTAGGGGTCCATCATGCCGCACGGGGCCACAGCCCCTCACCGACTCCTACTGGCTCCTGTGACTTTAAGCCCCTGAGCCAGAGTCCTGCGCTCTGCTGCATCGGGAGGGTGCTTTTGGCCCTCATGTTCTCAGTCCCTGGGCCCAACAGGTGCCACCGCAGGGTGCCCTGTAGCAGCCTGTCACTGTCCCCGCTGCCCGCCCCTAGAAGTCCAGCATCCTCACCCGGGCCGGTGAGCAGCGCAAGCGGAGCCAGTCCATGAAGTCCTACCCGTCCAGCGAGCTGCGCAACATGTGTGACGAGCACCTGGCCGCCGAGGAGCCAGCCGAGAAGGAGGACCTCCTGCAGCAGATGCTGGAGCGCAGGTGCGGCACGGCGCCGGGGCTGGCGGGCACCTTGCTTGGCTGTGCTAGGCAGCGTCTGGTTTCTGTGTAACAGATACGCCCCCTACCCCAACCTGTACCCCGACCAGTCCCCGAGTGAAGACTGGACCATGGAGGAGCGCTTCCGCCCACTCACCTTCCACGGCCTGGTCCTGCGCTCGCAGCTCGTCACCCTGCTGGTGCGCGGAGTCTGCTACTCCGAGAGCCAGTCGGTGAGGCCCTGGGGGTGGGGGGCTGCGGAGGGACCAGGGATGGGCACTTCGCCGGGGCCCCACGCCACCGGCTGCTGTCTGGTGCCACACGCAGCCTCCTGTCCCCTCTGCTTCGACAGGAGGGTGGGGAGCTCGGTTCTCTCCAGACGTCTCCTGCTGGCTTTTAACAGCTTCTGTATTTCCATTTCTGGTGCAAACAAACTGTTAAGTGTGTTGAAAGAACCACCACCCTTCCCTCCATCTTTTTCATTTGGGTTTGGAGCGGTTGTTCAGAGTGGTTCCTGGGCTGCTTGAGCCCATCCCCTGGCACATTCTGGCCTTTATGGGAGGCCAAGGCAGCGGCCTGGAGACCTGTTTCCTGACCGGGTCCCGCTGTGTGGGGTCCTGGCCCTGGGGGTGCCGAGCTCTGGCGGGGGGGAGGACCAGCCCAGCTGTGGTGGGGCAGGAGAGTGGAGGGGGTGACATGGGCTGGATCCCACGGGGCCTGGCCCAGCCCTGTGAAGGCAGGGGGTTAGGGGCTGCCCACCAGGCTTGGACCAGTGTGACGGGCAGCTCTGCAGGGGAGGTTAGGGGAGGGAGAGGCCAGTGCCTGTGCTCCCTGCGCCCAGCCTGGGAGCCCATGGTGCCGCCCCACTGCCCATGGACGGCTGGCAGGGGTGAGAACGGCCGGAAACCTCAGAGCCTGGAGTCACGAGCAGTGACACTGGCTTATTTCTGTCCTGTGGTTGATGTGTCAGATCACCATGAACTCTGTGGCTGTCAGGGTTCAAGGCCAGAAGTACAAAATGGGGTTGTGGCGGGACCCTGCCCTCTGAGGGTTCCAGGAGGACTCAGCCTGCTTCTGCCTCCTTCCTGCGGCAGCTGCAGCGCTTGGCATTCCTTGGCCATAGCCGCATCTCTCCAGTTTGGCCTGAGTTAGCGCTCACATTCTCCGTTTGGTAACGACATCTGTCATTGGATTTATCTGTTGTCCTTGGTCTCCTCCATGGTGACCTCATCTTAACCTGATCATGCGCAGAGATCACAGGCTTCCAACAAGGTCACTGCTGGCACTGCTGTGCTCAGAGCCCACAGAGCCCACAGCTCCTCCCTGACAGCCCCTCCCTGTGAGACCCGCGTGGTGGGTCTCACAGCTGGGGAAGAGAAGCTCAGCTCGCTTTAGGCGAGCAGGGGGCTCTGTCCTGCACCCTGCCCAGCTCAGAGGGATGGAGGGCCAGTGTGGCCCCCGTGCCAGGCCACTGTCTTGATTGGAATTGCAGAGTGCCAGCCAGCCACGCCTGTCCTACGCTGAGATGGCTGAGGACTACCCGCGGTACCCCGACATCCACGACCTGGACCTCACACTGCTCAACCCGCGGATGATTGTGGTGAGCGGGGCTGCCCTGTGCGCATGCCGCTGGGTCCTGTCTTTCGTGTTCAGGCTGCAAGTGACTCATGCTGTCCCTTTGCAGGATGTCACCCCATACATGAACCCTTCGCCCTTCACAGTGTCCCCCAACACCCATGTCTCCCAGGTCTTCAACCTGTTCAGGACCATGGGCCTGCGCCACCTGCCCGTGGTGAACGCCGTTGGGGAGGTGAGTCCCGGAGGGAGGACCCAGGCCCTGCCGCGCGGTCCGCACACGCGCCTTGGAGAAAGGACCCTCGGCAGGGGGCTGTGGGGGTCTCAGCGCTGAATTGCCCAGGCTGGCTGTCAGACCACTGTCTGCTGGGCAACTGTCCCTTGGTGTCCTGCCGGGCTCTGGAACTTTCCCTCTATGCCTCATCCCTGCGCACATGGCCAGCAGGTGGCGCCATAATGCCCTTCTGCTTCCCAACCAACTGTGTGTCCCTAGCACCGTGAGGTCCCCTCACTGCCCCCTGAGTCATTTTCCCTCCAGTCAAGAGGACTCAAGAGTATCAGATGAGAGCACTTCAAACAAACAAGACAGCAGAGCATTTTAGAAGATAGGACGCCCAGGATTGCCGCAGGCTTTCCGTTACTTCTTTTTAGAACTACATTTTTCCCTTATACGGTCACTGTAGTTTCCGTAGTGTAGTGGTTATCACGTTCGCCTCACGGTCACTGTTTTCCATTGAGAAAAATAAGAAAACACAGATGGTCAAACAGAACCAATCCCCCGTCCTGCCCTGCAGAGGTCACCGCACCAGCTTTCATCAGCGTTTTGGTCCCCGGCCCAGAGCGCTCGTAGGTCCACTTTGCTTGAAACGGCTCGTTGTGTGTGCAATTCTCCACTCTGGGAAGGGACTGTCCCCAGCAGAAGACCTTGCCAGCAGGGTTCGCTTGTCCTTTTTTGCCTTTGTGCTGGGAAGGAACCAGCGGCCTCGTGCTCCTGGCCAGGGGTGCCGGTCCAGGGCCGCACACACAGCCCTGCGGTGCCCTCTTGAGCCTCTCTTCTGGAGGCTTTTGGTTGTGTCACCAAGCAGCCCTCCAGGAGCTGATGCCCCTGTAAAGCAAGGTGGTGTCCAGGGGCCCCTGGCCCGCACACCGCACGCTGTAGTAGGTGGAATTGCGTTCCTCATGCTGAAACCGCCAGCTCTTGAGGTTTGCACTGTGGCTGGGGTCCCGGTGTCAGGGATGGGGACGGATGCGAAGGGATGCTGGGAAAAGCTCTCACAGCAGGGACAGTGATGTGCGGCAAGGTCACAGATTCGGAAGCCTCGGCACCCTTGCCTTTGGCAAGCCCCTGTGAGGTCAGCGGCCGGTGGGGACTGAGAGCCCGAGCACCAGCGTGGTTAGAGATGCACCAGGGTGGGCGCGAGCCGGCCCTGCTGAAGCCACCCGGAGCTGTGTGGCCCCGGCTCCCACATCCGAGCCCTGGTTACCTGGTCCTCTCCCTGGGAAGTAGGGTGCCGTGGGGCGTCTCCCCAGCTCCCGAGTGCCCAGTCCCCGATCCATCTCCATTCTCTGACAGACTGGCCAAGCTGGACCCTTTCTCACCTGCGGGTTTGTCCCTCGGGTGAGCTGGCTTTTCTCCCTGTCCAGATCGTGGGGATCATCACACGGCACAACCTGACACACGAGTTCCTGCAGGCGCGGCTGCGGCAGCATTACCAGACCCTCTGACGCCTGTCCCGCCTCCGGCTCACACTGCGGCTGCCACTGGCCGCACTGTCCCAGGGCACAGAGGTTCCCAGAAGCCTGGGATCGTCGAGCGCTTGCTGGTCAGAGGCGCCAGGAACCGTGTTGAACCATCAGAGCTGGGGCTTCTCTGGCCGCCTCAGCAAGTACCCTGTTCCCTGCTCACTGCGCCCCCTCGCCCAGTATTGGCACAGCCCTGCGCAGGCCCCAAGAGCCAGGCAGAGGCCAGCCCCACTGTTGCTGCTGTCCTGGGGAGCCCTGCCCCTGCCTTCCGCACTCAGGAGGGGCTCGGGCCAAGGCCAGCTGCAGAAGCCAGGCCATCCCTGAGTGAGGAATGGGGCGCTGACAGGGCTCCCCTCGGGCAGGCTGCCTTCCCGCCATCTCGTCTTCTCCAGTCCATCCGAAGGGGTGCCCTGGCTTCCTGGGGGGTAAAGTCTCCTTGGAGCCCCAGCCTGTAGGACAGAGCATTGAAGTCCCACGAGTGGCCCGAGAGTGAGAAGTTCAGGTGCAGGGTTAGACCACTGTCCCCACTCAGTTTTAACATCTCGACTGTCCCCATCTGCAGACTCCTCCTCCCTGCCTGTCCTGACCGCTTGTCTCTGAGTGACCTCCTGGTGAGGCCCTAGCCACTGTTTACCCTCAGCCTCACTGCAGGGCACCAAAGCAGGGCACCCCGAGACAGAACGGCCTCCCTGACCCCTGGGCAGCGGGACCGTCTCACACACGGGGCAGTTCATCCTGGGCCAGGCACTGAAAGGGACGTGTAGGGGTGAAGCAGTGGCCTCTCCAAGAAGGATGCTGTCTCCCTCACAGCCCTGTCTCTCCGCTGGCCGCCGCCAGGGGTTAGGACTTCACCGGGGCTGCAGTGCTGCTGGCCGTGAGTGCAGGGGAGCCTGCGGCCTCGGCACTGAGCGAGGGAGCTCTGCCCAGCCCCAGCCCCAGCCCGGTCCTGGGTGGCACCCTCCTTGGGCCACCAGTCCCTTTGGGGCACACGCCTGGGTGCACCAGGGTAGGGTGTTCGCGGTCATCTTCACGAAGCCCTCCCCGCAGCAGCTGTCCACAGGGACTCAAGATGACAACGTTTGGGCTGGGGATTTAGCTCAGTGGCCTAAGCGCCTGCTTTGCAAGCAGGCAGTCATGAGTTCAATCCCCAGTACCAAAAAAAAAAAAAAGATGACAACGTTTGCATTTAGTGTTTTTAAACCCATGAAGTCTCCTGAGGCCTCGGGGCCTGGGGCTTCTACCAGCTGAGTTCGCACCAGACCTGACCAGGCCAGCTCGTATCTCCTGCAGTGTGCTCTGGGAATTAGCCTCACCCCCAAAGGGCTGCTTCCGGTCCGTGGTCCTGCCCCCCACCTGACTTACCTTTCTTTTTTTTTTTTCTTTTCCTTTTTTTTTTTTTTTTTTGTACGAGGGATCGAACTCACAACCGCATGCTTGCAAGGCAGGCGCTTATGCCGCTGAGCTAAATCCCTGGCCCCACTCTACTTATCTTTTTGACCAAAATGACTGATTTCTACATTCTGCAGCTTGTTGGGATGCCCCGGCCTGTGACGTGGGGTGGTGCTCCTGGTAGACATTCAGGAAGTCCTGCCCTGTCGTGGGGCTGTGTTCAGCTTGGCGGCTGCTCCGTTTTAAGGCAGCGTTTGGAGCCTGACCATCTTGTTCCTTCCTCTCACGGGGAAGGAAAGCAGTTGCCAGGTCTGGTTGCACGTGCCTGCAATCCCAGCTATTCTGGAGGCTGAGGCAGGAGGATGGAGAGCTCAAGGTCAGCCTGGGCAACTTAGCAAGACTTCCCTTAAAAACAAAAAGAGCTGGCGGTGTAGCCCAGTGGTAGAGCAGTTGCGTGGCATATGTGAGACCTTGGGTCCCAGCTCTGTTACTGCAAAACTAAAAAGGAAACCATTGCATAATCCAGACGAATGGTGTGACTAACAGCCTGTCATATGCATAATCCGGGCAAATGGTGTGACTTGTGTTGTAGAAACTCCTCCCCTGTCCCCAGCTCTCGCAGATACCCGGACAGGGCAGACTGCAGCCGCCTGCCTCGTGGTTGCCCTGGTGAACGTTGTTGGAATTTATCCCTCGTTCGTATCCTGTTGTGTTTGAGTCACCACCGTTTAGCTCAGAAATAGACAGAATGCAGACGCCTCCCTCCCCTGCAGCCGACGGACGTGCCAAGGAGGACCTGAGCCAGGCTCCTGTCGGCTGCTGTGCACCCCGTGCCTCCCCCTGCACCTGCCCTTTCCAGAAAAACCCAAAGACTACCCTCCATGTGGGGCCTGCGACTGACTGTATGCCTTGTCCCCTGCTTCCCGTCCCCAGTGCCGCTGCACCTCAACAAAACAGGTCCACGGAAGGGAGTCAGGCCATTTGCGGGCTCTTTCTGTGCGTCTTCTCTGCCCGCTGTTCCCGGGGACTGGAAGTGGGGCTAGGAGCCTGTGCTTTGGGGGATGACCCGCTTGTGACCTTGTTAAACTAACGGTTCCTGGCTGAAAGGGACACTTACTCCATCCAGACGTACAGGGAACAGTGGGGGTGCGGAACGGCGCGCTGACGTGGCCCTCGGCGGCCAGGAAGCTCGGGAAGGGCCAGTGCGGCCCTGGACGCAGCAGTGTTGACAGCAGCGCCGCCCTCGGCTCCTCGGCCTCGGTCCTTCGCAGCGCGGCTTCCTCCTTTCTGTTTGCACTGTTTGTTTCTACGGTAATGTTAGCTAATTCCACTGTGTACATAAATTGTATTTTTTTTAATTTGTAAAATTCTATTTTTATTTGAACTTTTGGAACTTGGACATTCTCATGGTGACACGTCAGAATAAAATGTCTGCATCTGTCTCCATTAAGCTTGGTCTGCACAGCGCTTTCTCTGGAAGGACACTTGGCTTTTGTCCTGCCCCCTCTTTCCACCCAGCTGACCCCCCCTCCACGGGTCTACTCCCTTGTGTTAATGTCCTGCTGTGAGGAGGCATATATTTGGTTTATTTGTGTGTGGATGTTGTTTTCATGATACAGGGTCTTGCTCTGTAACTCAGGCTGGCCTTGAACTCACAGTGACCCTCCTGCCTCAGCTTCCCAAGTGCTGGGGTTACAGATGTGTGCCACCACGCCCGGCTTGGTTCTGTGGATGTTACCCACAGTCACCTGCTCATCACTTTGTTCTTCTCCCCTCAGAACTCGGTGTGTCTGGGTTACTAATCTTTCTTCCTGTCAGAGTCCTCTCTTCCTGCCAGTGCTGGAGGGGACTCTCCATTTGGTTTCCTGACGGTGGTGTGTCTAGGAGTTCTCCCCCAATCCAACCAGAAGAGAAAGAATTGACCCCAGGTCTTTAGATGTGATGAATTTCTGTCGCTGCTTATTGTTCATCTGTTTTGTAAGTGTTTCTCTTGCCATTCCACCGGAAAGAGCCCAGTCAGCCCCTACACCTGGCCCCGGGTCTGCTCCAGTCCAAGGGCGTCTTCCGGCTGTGCATGCCATTTCTGCTTGGTGGGAGCCCTGTGTGACCACAGCAGCTCAGCAGTGTGCCCCGCTGCCCCCTTCCTAGCGAATCAGGCTCCACCGCAAGGCTCGGACCAGGACCCGGACCCCTCTTGCATTATTCTCCTGCCCTCCCATATCTGAAGTCCAAATGAAGAACCTTAGTTAGGGTTGGAAATGATTAGACCTCTTCCCTCATCTCCAGCCCCGTCCTGTTGGTTTCTGCCACCCGCTCCTTGCTGTGGGGTTTCCCTTTCCCGCATTGCCGCGTAGCACTGAGGCACTGTGGGCGGTGGTTATGCAGCGTTGGCCTCAGGAAAGCTGAAGTGCATTCACCCCCGAGAGTGCAGACACGCGTGGCCACGCACGCAGCAAGCTGGTGCACTGTAACAGCTATGAAACGCTGCCCGGAGAGACTGATTTTACTGGGGCGCAGTGTCAGGAAAGGCTGGCGGGAGCTCTGAGGGAGAAGCAGAGCCAGCGTCTGCAGAGGACCTGTGATGGGGCACTGCAGGCGGGAAGGAAGGAGCAGAAACGAGGGCAGGAAGACTGGGTGTGCAGGTGAGGGGGGCATCGGAGACGCTGGGTTGGAAAGGGGGCTGGCGGGTGCCCAGGGTCCCTGTGCACTTAGTACCTGGCATGTTCTGCTCAGGTCGGTACCCTTTTCCGTAGCGGGTACAAAACCCTGCATCTTCCCCCTCGGTCGTCTGTGAGTTCAGGCACCATGGCTCAATTAGGGAAAGGCCTGACTTTTGCCCACCTGCGGGGCTCCCTGCCATCAATCCTTAGCACTCATAAATTCACGAGGGAGCGCAGTGGTTCCTGAAGCCCAGGAACCTTGGCTTATCAGCCTAGCAAACCTCTCGTCACTCTACTCAGCTTTTAAAACCCTCACACTGCCAGCCGTGGCCCACACCACAAGTGTGGTTTGCTGGGCTCCAGCAGGTAACTCGAATGGGTCAGAGAAAGTCCTCTTAGTGTCCTCGTTTTCTAAAAATGCCCAAGTGGCTACCAAAAAGCACCAAGAATGCTGTCTACTGAGTACTTGCAGTCCTGCTAGAGCCAGGAAACTAAGGCCAGATGTTTGTGAGATTTTGGTAAACAAGGACACTTCATGAGCAAGTCCAGATAAAAATAAATGCCCTTCTGCTCTTCGGGGGCTTCTTTTTTTTTGGCTCAATAGCAGGCTGGATTGTTAGGCAGAGTAGATGGAAGACTGCAGTTTGAACCCACACCCCAGCCCCACAAAAACATGCCTAAAACAAAGGGAGGAAGGAGAGGGAAATGAGAGAAAGAAACCGAGCATTCTCTTCTCTCACAAAGGGTGAAATGAGCAGGACTGTGGGTCCTAGGAAGGAAAGAAAGCAGAGTCCACTGGCTTCTGTCCGTGGTGCTGAAATTTATTCATTTTTTTTTCCAGCCACTGTCGGTAACAGGTGAGGGTCTGGTAACATGGGGTGGGCGAGGTGGGAAAACCACACTGAAACCATGTTGTCTACATGTAGCACAAAACGTGAGGAGTGCTGACGGGAAGCGGCAGCTCCAATCCACTGCTCGTCACTACTCGATGACAGTGACACAAGACCTCACTGCAGGAGAGACCCCAGGGGAGGAGGGGCTCTTGCCGTCTGTCCCCAGGGGCTGGCCAACCTTGTCCTCCCTGGCTGTTATCTTCGGTACTAGGAAGAGAAAAAATAAATACTTGGCCTGGGGACCTGGGCCCTACTGGAAAGGTCAGCTTCGTAGGACAGTATCAGACCTCCGAAACGGACCCCTGACCGCTTATTTCCCACCGGCCTCCGCTGCTGTCTAATGACCCTGCTGGTTTCCCAGGACTGATAAGCGGCTCCTCGTTAGAGACAAGAAGGCTCATCCTCTGATTGCCGACCTCCTCCAGGGCCCGGCAACTAGGGGAGAGACAAACTGCCAAATCTGAGAGCAGGGACTTGGCTTGTGAGCACCCTAATTCCTAGTGCTGGTGGCAGAAGCTTTTTTTTTTTTTGTTTTTAAGCACGTTATTTTCATAGGCTGTGGCCAAGCTGACAGCACTGTGCTGAGACTTAGGGGACACCTGCCGCATTGGGGCTGGCGTCTCGGAAGGAGTGACACTCCACACTGCTCCCTCGCCTGTCGGGTGCAGTCTTCCAGTAGCACCCTCGGGCAAGACTTGAGTCTCCAGAAAACCGTAACTGTCCTCCTCCTCCGCCCACCCTTGTCCCCATCTCCTCTTACCCGGAAGCTGTTGCAGCCCAGGCTGCTGTGGGCTCCGATCCTGTCCATCCTGCCTCCGAAGCAGCTGGACCTGCGCAGGCTCCGAGGCATGGTGAACAGCGCCCTCAGCTTGCTTTTCAGGAGGGCAGGTTGATTGGAGGAGTCCCAGGGTCCTCGCCCGAGGGCACCCCCATCCCCCGGGGCAGGGCCAGTCTCCCCCGGCCAGGAAGGCACCTCGGGGAGGGTGCTCAGAACGGCCCCTGCCTCTTCATTCTGCCCGCCTGTGACTTGGGACAGCCCCACCTCATCCTCTAAGGGCATCTTCTCCTCCAAGTGGTCCAGCAGGTTCTTGGCAGAAAGAACACACAGGGCAAGGGAGAGGTCTCGTTGACTTTGACAAAGTCGAGAGGAACAGACCCCGTACCTGAAAGCCCTTTGGGCCCAGGCCGTGCCCCCCTTCCTGGCCCTACCTTGAAATCCACCAGGTCTGCGTTGGACACGGCATTGTACACGGGGTTGGCTTGGGCTTGTCCTGGAAGCTGAGTTGTGAGGAGGAGGAGGAGGAGGCTCACGGCAAAGGTGGAGAAGGAGCCCATGCCGCCGCTGGTCAAGGCGTGACCTGGTGCTCGCTGTCTCTTCTCTGTCCTCTCTGGCTTCTCTCTCGGCCGTGGCCCGTCACTGTCTCCCAGCTGCCCAGTGCCTCCTGCTTTTATAGTCCCCCAGCTCTCGGTGAGCGCAGGAGGGCTAGAACCCTCCCCATTGTGTCACTTGCAACGATAAAGCCGCAGCGCGAGGAGCCAGCAGAAGATGCCCTTTTAAAGTTATCAGTCCAGCAGAGCTTGTCACAGCCCCTCCGCCTTGGGCAGCCCCAGCAGCCCCCCGGACCCTTTGCTGCAAGAGCCACATTCTTACTGATTTGCCTCAAGAGGCCCCCACTTCAAAGGTGTGAGAAGAGCAAAAGAGTCCTTGGTTATCTGAGCGCCACCGTGCCGCGGGATTCTTTCTGCTGGACAGCAGGACCCATGCGGGGAAGCGGAGGGTGAAGGCTGGCCGGCGCCCAGCTCCCCGCTGTGTTTGTGGCGCAGCTGTCAAGGGCTCCAAATAAGGGCGGGAGAGGAGGAAGCGGCCAGCGGCCGGCGGCGGAGGCAGAGCGGATGCCCCGGCTGCCTTCACACCTGATTCATCCGGCTCCGACGGGGGCGCAGACCGGCCCTCACCCCCGAACGCCTCTCTCGGCAGCTGGGCAAAAGGGAGTCATGTCCTGGGGGACTGAGTCAGCAAGGAACAAACGTGATGCGAGTGCCAAGCACCCAGCTCCCAGGCATAGACACCACAGGACGCGGGGAGGGAGCGCGCAGGCCCTGCCCACGGCTCCCGCTCGGCCATCACCCGCCACCCGCGGGGATGCTGCCCGGCCCTCTCCGCCCTTCTGCTCCCAGCTGCTTCTGCTCAGTCCACTTGCAGCTGGCAGTGGTCGCGCCCTTCCCAGGAGGGCGAGCTCAGCGAGGACGCTGAGGCGAGGAGGGACACGGGGACAAGGGTGGCGTGCGGTTTCCCTCATGCCTTCCAGGTCCTTCTCTGGGGCCAGGCAGTGGCGAGCATGGTGGCCTCAATGTCCCTGTCCCCGTGGAGAAGGGATATCAAGTGGCCTCTGTACTGAGCTTGGACTTCAGTGTCACCCTACATTCATCACAGTCTACCTGGCGTGGGGAAGGGACACTGAGCTCAAGGGGCTGGGACGCTGGCACTGTGGTGGACCAGGGCCCCGTCTGTAAAGTGAGGAAAATGTGAAATTCCCAGCCCCCTCTCAGGGCACCTGTGGGGCTCAAAGGAGTGGAGACCTTGGAGACCACACGTCCCAGGGGACCAAGCCACCTGCTTCAGGACTGTGATGGTGGCTTCTTCGATGGGTGTCTGGAAATGGCCCGGCACCGAGCTGAGAGCTGTGTGTGGGTGACCTCACCCCTCCCCAAGAGGTGGGCACTGTCTGTTGTTCCTGTGTCCAGAGGACACTGAGAGCTAGGGGTTGTGTCACTCACCCATAGTCCATGAGCTCCTAAGTGGCAGAACCAGGAGCAGAGCCCCAGGTCTGACACGTATGGCCACATCCTTGGCCCGTGTCACACATCCTGCTGTCTGTACCCTGCAGGACATGCTCAATGTCACCCCATTCCCTCCTCTTGGCCCCCAATTAGCTCCCCACCTGGCCTTCCTTGAACTTGGTGCATTTGAGGAGTCTGTGTGCTTCGCTTTCTTCTCTCTCTCCCTCTTTTTCTCTCTCCCTCTGTTTTTGTCTTTCAAGACAGGGTCTCACTATGCAGTCCAGGCTGGCTCTGAACTTAGTATATAGCAAGCTAGCCTAGAGTTTGAAGTGGTCTTCCTGCCTCAGCCTCCCAAGTGCTGGGACTACAGGCATGAGCTATCACATCTGGCCAGTCCGCCCCTTTCTGACCATCTCAGGAGGGGCGATGTGCAATCACCACAGCCCCTTCCCCGCTCTACTGTGCTTCGGTCCACCTCTGCGAAGCCCAGGACTTGTGCATGGCATGGTCAGTTTCATCCTGGTGAGATGCCCGCCCAGCTTGCCTGCCCTTCTGCTGACTGATGGTGACTTTCTGGAGCACCAGTCAGGAAATCCAGGCAGTAAATGACAAGGGGTGCTCAGGAAGATACTATTCTAAGATGGAAGGGAAAGGGGGACCCTTCAGCTACCTTCAGGGTTTAGGCAACTGATCTGGTCAAACTCAGCTTGGAATCTGAACTTGGTGTAATGTTCAGGAAGGGCTTTGGGGCCAAAAATCCATCAGCTCCGGCGTCCCTGGAATGTGCTCTCTGCATAATTATTCGGCTGCAGGGTTATTATTAGCAAAGAAGACTGAGCTCCAAGCGCAGCCTCACTGGGGGATGCAGGCTCTACAACGAGTGCGTCATGAGGCAATCTCCGGAGATGCCCTTTGAGACGGGCTTTGATGCGGGCAGAGACTTCCGGAAAGGCAGTGGGCACCACTGTGCCAGCTGCACCTCGGAGGGGGCGCTGCTCCCCTGTCCTCAGCCACCTCTGAAGTCTACAGGCGGCCCAAGGAGAGCAGAAGTCCTGGCCAGGGCCCCGGAACTTGCCCACCTCCCTTAATATAGGTCAGTTTTCCTCCTCCAGAGTGAGGCACCGTGGGGCATGTGTGGCATTTGCCCAGCTTCTTCTGTTAGCTTGGATTTTTGCTTGGGTGGAGGAGCAAGGAGAAGGGTATTCTAGATGCTTCCTGTAGAGCTCTGATTTGCTCCTGGCGTGGCAATCACTGCCTTCAGCGTGCTCCTCGGAGGAGTCCTGACTTCAGGGCTGTGTGCGGAGCGACCGCTGTTTAATGCAGGAGTGAGCGGGAGAAAAGTCAAGGCATGGGAAGCCAGGCCACCCCGCTCGCCTCTCCTGCTGGCTGGAAAATTGCCCCCCCCCATTGTGGTCCTCACCCGTAGGGAGGAGCCTTGTAAATGGGCCAGGATCTGGAATGCAGCTTCCAGCTGTGTGATGCAGGCTGGCCTTGAACTCCTTCCTATAGCTCAGGTTGGCCTCGAATTCTTGGCAATCCTCCTGCCTCAGCCTCCTGAGTTCTGAGATTACAGGTGTGTGCCACCCGTCCCTGCCCCAGATTTGGGTTCTGACTCTTGCAGGGCTGCTTTGGTGTCCTGGTGATTGCACATGAGTGCAGAACTGACCCCCAAACTCACCAGGGCTGGGTGTGATGGTGCACACCTGTAATCCTAGCACTCAGAAGGCTGAGGCAGGAGGATTGCCAAGAGTTTGAGGCCAGCCTGGGCTACACAGTGAGTTCAAGGTCTACTGAACTACATGGCAAGACACTGTCTCAAAAAAAAAAAAAAAACCACCTAAAAATAAATGAATAAACAAACCGCTGGGTTCGTGGTGTGATTCTGTCAGACCCAAGTGGGCGAAGACAGAAGCCACTGAGAGGGCAGCAGTGCACACAGTGGAACAGCTGTTGGCACTTTTGAAAATGATCCTCTGTTCCTTGGGTACAATATGGATGTCACTGGGGGCTGAAGCTGAGGACAAGGTCCCTGCAAAACAAAGCCCAAGGCAAAGTTTACTTGCTAAAGTCCTGTGGAGCCAGCTGTAGTGGCGCACACCTGTAATCCCAGCACTCAGGAGGCTGAGGCAGGAGGATCATCTCGAGTTTGAGGTTGGCCTGGTAGTTGGGGTGCCCCCACTTAGGACTCTCACCTGCTGCAGTGAAGTTGTTGGCTGAGGCTGTGGTCACCCCAGGCCTGCCCAGGGGTGGATCTGCCTTCACGTTCTCACACCCATGACTGGCACAGGCCCCAGGTCCTTGCTGACTCTGCTGCCGGACCCTGTGGGAGCTGCTCCTGGCTGGCATCACTTCCCGGCACTTGCTGCACCCCAGGGGAGCCTCCAGTGCTTCAGATGCCACAGCCTGGGCTGTGGACAGAAGGAGGATCTTGAAGCAGCAAAGGCAGGGCTGTGGGCCACACAGCGCCAGAGCCCAGGAGGCCGGGGCCAGTGGGGAGGCAGGCGGGAGCTCAGTGTTACAAATCTTCTGTGCCTCTGTGCTGGTGCAGGCTCATAATCTCAGTGCAAGGAAGGCTGAGGCAGGAGGATCCCTGAGAGTTTGAGAGTGAGTTCAAGTCCAGCCCAAACTACCTGTTAAGACCCTGTCTCGAAAGAAAGAAAGAAAGAAAGAAAGAAAGAAAGAAAGAAAAGAAAGAAGAAAGAAAGAGAAAGAAAGAAACTTTCCAGGACATCCAGCTCTATGGACTTGGCTTCTGAACCAAGAGGAAAATGGATCATTTAGTGACATAGGACTGATATTTTTTCTTTTCTTCTTTCTCTTTCTCTTTCTCTTTCTTCCTTTCTTCTTCTTCTTCTTCTTCTTCTTCTTCTTCTTCTTCTTCTTCTTCTTCTTCTTCTTCTTCTTCCTCCTCCTCCTCCTCCTCCTCTTCCTCTTCCTCTCCCTCTTCCTCTTCTTCTTTCTTCTTTCTTCTTTTTCTTCTTCTTTTCTTTTTCTGAGACAGGGTCTAACTAAACTGCCTGGGCAGCATTTGAATTTGAAATCTTCCTGCCTCAGCCTCTCAAAAGTGCCAGGATTACAGGCATGTGCTACCACACCCAGCTAGGAGAGGTCATTTAAGAATGGGCAGTGGATGAAAAGTCCCAGAGAAGGCCAGGAGGCTGGGAGCTACAGAGTGAACAAGGCCAGTGGCCAAGTTCCTGGAGTTTAGCTTGGGCCCTCAGGAAAGGCAGCCTTTGTTCGTTGGCCCCAGTCCCTCAGAGGTTAAGGTTAAGCACTCAGCACTCTGGGAGTGGCAGGTGCAGAACTGTGGTCTAGGACGCTGCGTTCCAGCCCCACTGTCCCCATTCCATTCCAGCCCCGCAGTACTGACTTCCCTAATGGGCGTGCTCAGGCCCGAAAGGCCAGCCCACCCTCCTCAGAGCGGCGTCCAGCTCTGAGCTGTGATCACGCCTCCTCGGTCTGTGTCACTGGGGCATCTGACTGGAGAGAAGCGAGACAGGTGTGTGTGGAGAGGGGTCCCTGGCCCGCTGAATCGGGAGGCCGAGGTTGACGATAAGGAGCTGGGGTGGGGGAAGGGTGTGGGGCCAGGGCACAGTCCCCAGGGCAAATGCTAGGGAGGCGGCTTCCAGGGGCATCTGTGGACAGGGACCTCGGCCCCCTGCAGTCCCGTGTGGTCTCTGCCGAGCACCCCAGTCAGCTCTTCCTGGACCTTCGGGACAGAGTGTGTGTCCACACTCTACCGACTTCGTGTTTGAGCGGGCTGACCTGGGCGATGAGTCCTGACCACTCTGGGGTGTGAGTGTCCTGGGAGGTGGGGGAGCACAGGGCAGCACTGGCCCCAAAGCTTTTTTGAAAATGGATTTGGAGCTGGGCATGGTGGCACAAGCCTGTAATCCCAGCACTCAGGAGGCTGAGGCAGAAAGATCGCCGGGAGTTCAGAGCCAGCCTAGACTACATAACGAGACTTTGTCTCAAAAAACAAACAACAACCAAAGGAGATGAAAGAAAAGAAAAGGCCGAGTGGGACAGTGAGGGCCCCGGCTGGCTCCTGGCTCCATCTCTGCTAACTGCAGGGCGCTGGGCCAGCCACGGGACTTCTCTGGGCCTTGGTCGCCCCACCCATAAACCGAGAGATTAATGAGAATCCTGGAGCCATTAGAGCAGAGGACACCGGGACAGGGCTTCACCCCATTAACCGCTCTTCCGCACTCAGTGCCCCGCTGGGTCCGGAGCACCAGGCAGTGACTCAGCGTTCCCTGGAAAATTAGCTGTTCCTAAAACCTGATTTTACAACAGTTTACTGCACCTCATTAGTGATCTGCAAGCCCCGGCACACACTGCGTGAAGTGCCAAGTGACACGAGCCGGGGAGGGGGCTGGCAGTCACTACAGCGCTTAGTGGCGGTGTGCTCTCGGGAAGGGTGCTTCGTTATCTGGGTCTCTATTTTCTCATCTTACAAATGGGACGAATAGAGCTGGGCATGGAAGCGTTCCTGTGATCCAAGCAGTTGAGAGGCTGAGGCAGGAGGATCCTCATGAGTTTGAGGCCAGTGTGGACTACATAGTGAGTTCAAGTCCAGCCTCAGCTATGTAACAAGAAAACATTTTGGAAAAAAAGGTGGAGGAAGGGATGAATAACAACAGTACTGGTCTGGGGCTCTCCTCTACCCAGCTGAGATGACCACAAATGGAATTGCATAGACAGGGTTCAGCCTGGGATATGTGGGGAACACAGGATGGGGTTCCCCTGGAGGAGAGGGCAGTGGCCCCACTAGATGCACTGGGACACTGAGGGTGTCCCCTGTTTCTCCCAGTGTGCTGGGGAGGAATGAGGCGGCCCCAGTGGAGGGGCCCCTGGTCAGGCCACTCACCCTGTGAGTTGGGCATTTGAAAGCTCCCTTCGGGATGACATCAGGAATTGCAGGTTTTGGTTTTTGTCGCTTGGTTGATTTGTTGGAGCTTTTTTAGACATGGTCTCGCTGTATAGTTCAGGCTGGCCTTCAATTCACTGTGTAGCCCAGGCGGCCTTTGAACTTCCAGAGAGCCTCCTGCCTCAGCCTCCTGAGTGCTGAGATTGCAGGTGTGTGCCACTGTCCTGGGCAGAGGGATTGCAGGTTTGAAGCTGAAGTTTGGTGCAGGGTAGAGGAGGGCTCATCCCCCGTGGGAATACAGGAGCCAGATTAGGGACGGGGTGGGGCGGGGAAGAGAGACCAATTGTTGACGTTTAACTTAGACTCCAGGCCCAGTAACCCCAGGAGAGCACTCTAATGCTGGCTTCAGGGCAGGGAACCTTGGCAGGACAAAGCCCAGTTCACACATCCTCTCTGGGTTCCAGTCCCAGGAAGCAGAGAAGTGCCACTTGGAAAAGAAATTTCTGCCGAGGTGTGACCAACAGTCAGGGCATTAAATCCCCCCAGGGAAAGGAGCCCCAGCCACCCAATGGGCCAGGCCTTGAGGCCACACCCCACCCACCATTAAGACACCTTGGGGACCTTCAAGAAAGCACAAGCTTTGTGTTCTTCCTCTCACTCTTTTCCCCCACCTCGGAAATGAAGGATTGTTTTGATTACACAGAGAAAAATCCATTTCCAAAGAAAGTGCTTATACGATTGATTTTATTTCATTGTGGAAAGTATTCGCTTGCAGGTAAGAAGACATCTTATAGAAAATAATCAAATATATAAATCAAAATAAATTAATAAATAGAAGTCAATCACAGACAGTCAGGAGGTTGGGGACAGAGCCCTTGTGGAATCAGGTGTCCGTGGCCAGGGCTTCCTCTAAGACTGCCTCATCCCTGTGGGGAGAAGAGACAGGGTGATGACGGCCTCGGGGGGAAACTGAGGCAGGAACCGAGCACACTCCTTTTCCCACACCAGAGTCCTTAACTGATCTTTACGTTTGGGGCTCTGAATGTCTTGTTACTCAGGGACTCAGTTTGCTCCTCTGTAAAGTGGGGCTACCCTGGTGGCCTGGCCCTCTACCTTGAGTCTTCAGGCAGTTTGGGGGACCCCCAGGGAGGTGACATTTAGGGCTCTTTCTGCCCCAAGCAGTGATTGCCCAACCCCGAGCCAATGCCACCCTCCCCAGACGCTGTCCCTTCATGAAAGGGCAGGACACAGAGGGCTTTGGGTGGAGCCATGCCTCCCTCGTGACTGTTCCCCACAGTGCCTCATTGGTGGCGAAAGTGCAGAAGGGGCGACCAGGAGAGGCCTTACCCTTGCAGCCCAGGCCACTGATGGAATCGATCCGGTCCATCTTCGTCTTCCCGAAACAGCCAGAGTTTTGCTTGACCTTGGGCACTTGGGGTCCCCGAAAGGTCTGGAGGGTGCTCTCGGGGTCCGCCTTCCCGGCCTTCCAGGCTTCTGTGGGAACTTTGCCCTTTTGGCACAGCTTCGGAGTCATGTGCTCTGCCTGTGTCTCCGAGACCTTGTCCCCAAGAGGGTGCAACAATTCTTGGGGTGAGTGGGGAAGCCCCGGCCTCACCAGCAGACAGTGGACTCACCCACCCTTGCCAGTACCAGACCTGGCTGCATCTCAGTTTGGTTATCACTAGGTCCCAAGCCAGGCAGGGAGCCCTGGAGATGAGAGGTGGGAGCCCCCTAACTGCTGCCACCCAAGCCGAGTTCCTTAGTGCTCACCTGTGTTCCCCACTGATCCGAAGCCTGGCCGGGCCTGTCCAGGGGTGGGTGGGATCGACCACCCTTGGGTAACAAGTGAAGGAAAAACAGGAGCAGAATCACCCGGGGCAGGCCTGCCTGCGTGCCCATGTCGGAAGAAGGAGGGCCCGGGGCCGGCACTGTCCTGGCTGGCTGAGCTCCTAACCCACCTTCTCACCACCCACCGCTCTCCCGGCTCCTCTGCACCTCAGCCTTTTATCTGGGGGCCGGTTGTCCGGGCAGCCCTTCCCCCCGTGGGGGTTTATCTGTGATTTATCAGCTGCATTCCGGCCAGCTGAGCTCAAGGCCTGGGAATGCATCGTTCACTGCTGCCTGCCTCCGAGGAATCCTCACGGGTGGCAGAGCGTGCAAGGGGTGGCAGCTGGGGAAAGCAGGCCTTGTATAGAGAAGGGCCGGGCTGGGGGTGGAGGTTTGTGGGGACACCGACACACCCCTGTCTCCTGCCTCCTTTTCCTTAAAGAAAAAAAAAATCCAGGGAACCTAAAAGGACGCTTTGCCCTTTCCTCCCCACCCCAAGCTTTGCTGTAAATGGCAAGGTGACCCCATCGTCCCTAGGGGTACGGGGTGACTCGAGAACAGACCCAGCCAGCGTCCACCCACAGAGAGCATCTTGCTCCTGGCAGGAGCCCCGCACCCCCACCTTGAGCCCCAAGGATGGCTCCCTGACCGCTGTCCATGGTGCTGACCGCCCGGAGCGACCCCGCGCAAACCCCATGTCTGCTTCCCAACAAGCTTTCCGGGCCAGAAAGGTTCGCCTAGATCCCCGGGCAAGGGCAAAGCGCTGAGACCCCCGCCCCACAGCCTCACACACCCTTGGTCGCAGAGCCCTTCAGCACCGGGACGCCCATTCTCTTAATGTCAACTGATTACTGCCCGGTATGACAAGGAACCTCTGGAATGCCAGCCTCCCTTTCACCCCTTAAAGGGTAGCACTGATTCGGCTGGAATTTTGAGAGCATGGTCTGGAGGTGAAGTCACGCAGGAATTTTTCCTATGGCATCTCCTCCAGGTGCCATCATCCCCTGCGCCCCACTGAGCCAATGCATGATGGGAAAAGGGAGGATGGAGAGGTGGTTATCGATTTGGTGGGACCCTAGGGCTATAGATGTCCCTCTCCTTCAGGTGGTCACCCGTGGACCACTTCCTCTCACCTGAGAGCCTGAATCTCCTGCCTGCGATGGGAAATGGGGTCCGAATCCAGAATAAATGATCCAAGCAGCTTCAGTGCACCCTCAAATTATGTGTGACTGGTATCACAGCCCCTTCGGAGGATTTGTGTGGACGGGTAATGGGGGAGGGGCTAGCAGGGGTGATGGGTTATGGCAGAGATGGGGAAAGAGGAAGCCGGAAGCGTCTGATCTCTAGGCAAATCCCGCCCTCAGCAGCATCTTGGCGGGTACGGGGTGAGAAAGGGACCCTCACTGCTCTGCATTTCCCAGACAGGGCAGCTGAGCTGAGCGGAATGAATGGACTTTCTGCAGATCACACAGCTAGCAAAGGGGTGAAGCCCAGATGGCAGGCATCTGATTCCAGACCTGAAGCTCTTGATCACTGCCGGGATGATGCTAGGTGTTTGGATGAGAAGAAAAATTAGAGGAAGCCACTGCCATCTACACAGGCACAGGCTCGGGAAGCTGTGTTGTGTGCTGGGGTGTGAGTCTCACAGCTGCGTGTGCAGGGAGGGAGGGGAAGTTTGCTAGGGTGAGCGTCTGCAGGTGAAGTTGGGGGACAGGTGAGGACTGTGTGAAGATGCCGGTCCTGGGAAGGTCTGGGGCTGGGGCAGTGTGTGCACATGTGTATGCACCAGCACACCGGAAGGAGACAATCCAAAGGCTAAGTGAAAATGAGGGAGGTTAAAATAGTTGAATTGAGTAGTTTAGGTTGGAGTTCCTCCTGCCTCGGCCTCCTGAGTGCTGGAGTTACAGGTGTGTGCTGTTATGAAGAAAGGAAAAGAACCAGAGGTACGCGCTCAACAGGACAGGTTTATTTCCGAACAAACCTAGGAGGGACGGCTCTGCCTGGAGGCCAGAGCAGCTCCCGCTCCCACAGGCTGTAAGGTCTTTATGGGGTCATGAGCATTAAAAGGGGGGCTGTGGAAGGAAAAACCCACAGTGGGATTTTGGCGTGCAGAGGAGTTCAGGACGAAGGGGTTGTGGCTGTCTGCCAAGGGCAGGGCTCCAGGTGTACCAGGAGTTGTTTGTTGTTTGTCAGGAGTGGGGCTGAGCCTCCGCTGGGAATTCTCGGGTGTGGCTGTGCTCGCTGGGCCTGATCGACCACAGTGACCCATGTGCAGAAGGGGGGGGGTGGAAGCCCAGCAGGGGGCAGGGATTAAAGTGGGCTCTGCTCAGACCAGGACTGCGGAGGGTGGGTTCCTTCATTCCAGACTCAGGGGTTAGACAAGTAAAACGGGCAATGCATCTCTTCCTTTACCTCCTGCCGGTGGGGGGCATCACGCTTGGGGTTCCCTCTGGACTGAAGGAAGAAGACCCCATTGATGTGAACATTAGCAACCACCTGTGAAATGGCCACACACCTGTCCGGTGAGAAATCTTTGAAACAGATCGATTAGGCATGGCAATAACAAACAGGTGAGGAGAAAGAGGAGCACAGGCGTGACCAAAGGAAGAACCAGGAGGGAAGAGTGGCCTTCCGTGAACTCCGCAAGGGTTCCTGGGACAGCTGCGGCACGGCCTGCCCCTCTGGGTCTATCTTCTGTGGAGCTGCAGTTACGTTATTACCGTGATCCGGAATCAAAGCTCGGCGGCTGTGCTAAGCACCATGCACGAGTCACCTTGGGCAGAATTTGCGTGGGGGCAGTGGGTCCCAGGCACTTGTATGGCTGGTTTCAGTTGCATGTTCCCCTGAAATGTGGCAATCTCTAGCAAGAATACACAAACTGTACCGAAAGATTAATGGGGCTGGGGATTTAGCTCAGCGGCATAAGCACCTGCCTGGCAAGCGTAAGGTCATGAGTTCGATTCCCAGTACCAAAAAAAAAAAAAAGATTAAAGCATGTAGGGAGCAAACCATGCACACCAGAGTGGAAGGGATTGGAATAGCAATTGTGACCAGCTGGCTTCTAGACTTGCCTGTAGCTGGAAACTGTCGCCTGGGTTCAGTGATAGGAGCCCCCTTTTTAGGCTGATCCTATATTGCTATTATTTTAATGTGGTTTTGGTTTTGCTTTTTTGCTGGGTTCAAGACCTGTGCAAATTTAAATTAGCTCTTGATATCCATCAAGGTCAGTCATGGCTCCTCGGGCAGTACTTTTGGAACCACATACAGGGCCACAGTCTCTCAAGTCCTTTGTCAGTGTCAACCCCAGGATGAGCTGCAGTCCTGCTGGACTGCGTGGCTTCCCTAAGAAACATGGCTGGTGACCCTCTTAGCACACCACACGCTGGTTTACTCCCTGGGGTCCAACAGCCTCCCTATTCTGGAGGTCGGGGGACTTACCAAAACTGCAGGATCCTATAGAAAAGGTCCCCTCATGTCCTGGTCCTTGGTGACCATGGAGGGCCAGAGCCAAAGTGTTGGCTGTCCTCTTAGCCCAGTTACCTTTTTAACTTCGGTCATTAAACCTCAGTTGTTGCCTGCTGCCCTGGTAAGTGACTGTGGTCTGGCAAGCCGCGGCCACCCCAGGGCGGGGAAACCAGAAGCAAGAGCGTCTCCTGAGATCCGCGCCATGCTGGAACTTAGGGGGCCGAGCCAACCAGTAAGCAGCCTGCTGCCCTGGTAAGTGACTGTGGTCTGGGGAGCTGTGGCCACCCCAGGGTGAGGAAACCAGAAGCAAGAGTGTCTCCTGAACTATCACACATGTTCAAATTCCAATGGAACACAATGTGGTAGATAGAACCAATGGTAGTGGAACACAGAAAGCATGGTAGGACTTCTGAATATGTGTGATAGTTCAAACAATTTTTTTTCTTTTTTATCAAAAATGAGATATTATAGTACCCATTGATCATTTTCTGTTATTCGGTTCAGAAAGCCCTGGAATTCTTTCACTATATGCATGGCTTTATACTATTGTGTTATGTTTGATATTATTGTATTTGAAACTATGCT
>PVJX010007714.1:0-69475 GCA_004027295.1 Dolichotis patagonum
TAAAATAAAATAAAATAAAATAAAATAAAATAAAATAAAATAAAAATTCTGTGATAGACCATCCCATTCACCAGTTCCCTTATGTTGTTTGTCTCCCAGGTCCAGGAGGCCGCTAGTCAGGGCCTGAAGTTCGTCGGCGTCATACCTCAGTACCATTACCCTGCGACCTTGGTGGGCAGCAGCTCCCTGGCATCCCCTGCCAACAGTGCTGCAAAAAATGCACATGGAGATCACACATCACTGGAGAATGAGGACCCAGGGGCTGTGGATGTGAGCCTTGCTCCTGCCGGGATGGACCAGTGCCTGGAGCCCAGTCCAAGCCCCACTGGGGAGGTCCCTCTCACTGAGCAACTCAGCGCACCCTTGGGAGAAGGTGAGGGTAGAGAAGCCCCCGTGAGGAAGCTGAGCCCAACTCTGGATGGACCAGATAGTGACCTGTTGGGTGTGCATGAAGAACCGTGCTTGGGAAGTAAGTATGTCAGCACTGGGAGTATTGACATGCTTAAAGAGAAAGTAACAGATTTTTCAGTAAATCTTAAGGAAAAAGAAAAAGGATTGCAGCATAGACACAGTGGTCTGCCAAACAAGAGAAACTTTATCAAGCAGTTATCTGGGCCATCCAACTATTTGTGTGCTGCAGGTGTGACTTCTGAGAGAGCAGAGCCTCATGAAATTGATAAGCAGCACTCCAAAATGTTACCTTTGAAGTGGATTCTGGATTTTGAGTTATTTCATACCTTGGGCTCTGGATTTGAAGTAGATTTTAGACTGTGAGTTATTTTAACCCTGGAGCACTGGCCCTTGAATACCCTGCCTTCGTACAGAAAGTATTGGTGGACCGGTCACCCATGCTATTGGACTTTCTACTCTTTAGAATATCTGCCTAAAACAAGAAATCAGGGAAGTCAGTTGAGGGCAAATTGTGCAGGAAACTGTGACTCAACTCACTAGGATGTAAACAACCAGATTATGACCTCAGGGAGGTCATAATAGTCAGATCAGCGCCACGTAGAGAGCACTCTGCCAAGGAGAGGCTGCCAGCACACACCTCTGTTAATCACATTAGAGCATGCACACTGGGTTCAGGAATTCAAATAACAACACAACAGTCATAGCAAACATTTATTAATACTTCCTGAGTACTCGGCCCTGTGCCAGTAAGCTTTTTAAATGACTAATCTTGTAATTCTCCATATAGTCTTATGTGTGGGTGAACTCTTATTATCTCACGCTTTTCCAGTGGAGTAGTCTGAGGTTTAGAGAGAAAGTGTGTTGGCCAAGCTGGAAAGGGACAGCTCTTGCAAGTAGGCTGATCCACCATCCTACCAAAGACCTTCTCAGCTTGGTAGCCTGGCGGGGCCTGGCGGGGTTTCCCAAAGCCCTTGGTTGACAGAGAGCAAGTTTGTCTTCATTCCCTTCCCCAGAGTTTCTTTTCACTACTTTCTCTAGACAATCTAGTATCTCCTGAGAGCAAGGTGCAAAAGCCAGAAGAGGTGAGGCCTCTTCTGGCTTTTGGAAGGTAAGTGAGTATAAAGACTTGACAGTAGGAGACCTTGAACCCTCATGAGGATCTTTGATTTAGGTCTTTCTCCACCACGTCTCTGATCAGTGTTACTGTTTATATACTAGTCTTTGAAATTGTCCTCTGAAAAATGATAAGGAGCATTTGTACTTTGAGAGACAAAAACAAGGGGAAACAGTTTTAGTTCCATCAGTAATTCTTGAGAAGAAAATTACAGGATGGTGAATTCTGGAAGCTTATTCGCGAAGTTGCTTAGAGGGAGAGATTGGAGCTGCCTCAGTCCTGGGATACATTAGGGCTATCATTTAATCAAGGTCTGGGCCCTTTTTCAATATGTATGAAAGTACACCTCTTCTTGCATATTGTTTTTCACTCAGGTCAGGTATACTTCTGCTCCCTGCTCAGAGCAGCTGAGAATATGGTTAGACCAGACACATGCCCCCGAATGAGCAGGTCTTAATTCAGGAGTTCTGTCTTCCCATGGGCAGGCTGGATATGTGCTGAACCCTGAGGAGGAGGACGGGCCTCTGAGGAACCCTTCTCCATAGTCCAGGACTGCGCACGGCGTAGAGGGATCAGGCCAGACACAGATGCAAAGGGCAGAACATGGGGAGGCAGGGAGTGTAGTGGATAAGAATCCAGGCTCTGCATGTCCCGGACAAGACACTCCCACCTTACAAAAGGAAGAGCAGTAGCTTCTTGTGGGAAGGTTCAGTGAGATGGACTTCGAAAGTGCTGAGCGCTGGTGACTCCCCAGTGTGACCAGCTGTTGTTGGTTCCTGACTGTGAGCTATTGACTCTTGTTTACCACCTGTCACAGAACTGTGGCTTTGAGAAAGAGTACTGAGGCTGGCTTGGGAGGGTACAGATACTTCTTTATTCCAGAATCCACCTTTGTTCAAGACTCCTTCTCGACTTCCTGCCTTCCGATTATTACTGAGGAGAGATACTAACTAGGAGACATTCTGTCAGACTCTCCTGCTGCCCTGTCTTGTCTTCCTCACTCAGAGACTCCCTCAGGGTTCAATGCATGGAAGCCCCTCACTACCTAGAGTGTCCTGGCTTATCGCCCATCTCAAGACCCTTTTCTCTACTACAGGCTGAGGAATCCTGGGTTAATTGTGTTGATGGCGGCATCAGCTCTACAGTGAGCAGCAAATTCTGCCTGGCCGGAAGGTAGAGGTCTCTAAGCCTTCCCAACTCCAGCCTCCCTGGGTAGGCAGTGACCCCACTCAGCATGCACAGCTGCCAGCCCAGGTTCCAGTCCTCTGAGCTGAGGCAGCTCACTGTTAGCTCTTTTCCTTTCTTGGGGGAATCAGTGACTTCAGACTTTCCATCAGGCGATAAACATGCTGAGGTTACTGGCTGGCGTGTGGGCCCATGGGAATGGCCAGACAGCCGTCATGAGAGCGGTCACCTGAGGGCACAGTCCTGACTGCTCCCCAGGTGTGTTGTGTCTCAGTTGCTTCCTACCTCACAAGATGCTGCCGTGTTACCAGTCTCCCAGACAGAGTTCCCTGCATATCTGCACGCAGTTAACTTCTTTTTGTCAGAGCCTGAGCACTTGGCCGGTTGTCCAGGGGCCCTGTTCCCATTGGTCATGGCCTTCACCCGACCCCCAGCTTGTCTCCTAATCTTTTTCCTGGGGAGTCTTATTGTTTCCTTCCCTGGGAAGCCTGCTCACCATCACTCCCCAACATACATGCACGATGCATCTCCCACCCTCCCTTTCCTTCTCACTTGCTCGGCTCTCAGCTTGCCTTTCTTCCAGGCCCCCTAAGGAGGAGGAAGTGTTTTTTACTCCTCTGTCTGCCAGGTGAGCTTAAATAGGCTTCTGCAGCAGACATTTTTTTTTTTAATCCAGAGGGGAGTCTTCCTTCTTTCTCTCCTTCTCCTCGGTTAATTTGTTTCCTAGCTAGGAGACCTGGTGGGGAGGAATCCAAGAGGGGTGCTGTGAGGGGATCCTCGCAGTCTCCACACGGAAGTGGGGACAGGCTGCCCTCCCTTCTCTGCAGGTTGGACCATGCCTTCCTGGGTTTTTCTTGTTCACTGACTTTATTTCTTGGTCTGGGGGAATTTCCTGGTTTGAGGTCTGTGCTGTGCAGTGGTCACCTGGGCTCATGTAGGGACAGCCCCAACATCTCTGTTGCTGCACCTCCAGACAGAGAAATGAAGAGGTCAGATAGGTCCCCACAAATTCTGAAATTTAATCATTGTAAGAAATCTTCTAGGTGTTGCCTTTCTTCCTGCCTTAGGGATATCAACTGGAAACTGGAGCCAGTGGGCTCAGTTGCATTTCTGTGGAAGAGGTTTGTTCAGTAGGCCTCTTTGGCAGCCAGTTCAGTGCGAGCATCTAATGTGGAGCCTCCTCCTGAGCCAGTGATTCTGCCCATCAATCTGTCCCAGATCTGCCAGCTGCTATCACACTTACGGCCTTTCCCTCAATCTGTGAACAGCCAACCTTTGACCCCGATCTCTGGCCACCATCATCAGCTTTCTGCGTCCTGATGATAGATTTGGGAGCAAATCCAGGGTTTGTGCTGACTTAAGGCTCTGCCACTTACTGTGATTCTGGGGAATCCAGTTGGTGCTGGTACCACCTCCTCCTACAGAGATGATATGAATGATGATGGTCATGACCCTTGTCACCACTGTACATGGGTCTGGGCTGCTCTGGTTCTCATAAGTGGGTCCTGTGGATCCTGTGTGCACAGAGGTTCCTACACTTTGCTTTCCCCTCTGCCCTGGCCCAGTCAGTACCCAAGCTAATGAAAGCTTTGGACAGCCTTCCTGATATCCAGGAATCTGGGTAGCACAGCTTCAGGACAGCTGCTCTCCCTACTACAGCCCTACAGTCATGCCTCCCTAGTGGGAACCTTCTGCCTTGTTCCCCCCATCCATGAACCCCATGTACTGCACCCTCTCCAGCCACCCCAGCTTAGGCTACCCAGCCACATCCAACTCCCAGCTGTTCTTTCCAGGACATTAACTCTCTAACCCCTGCTGCCTCCTAAGTCGGATCTTTGGAGGCCCACACTTTAAATTGAACTCTGTTCTTCCCCCCAGGTATGGGGCCCTGAGCAGCTCCGTGGCTCAGCTTCAAGCCATAGCTCTCTAGAGTCTCTGGACTGCAGACTTCTGTGCTGGGCCTCAGGCCTTAGAACTGGACAGTTGCCTCTTTGCTCCCTACTTCCCTTGGGCACAGCCCAAGCAAATGGGGTCATCCCACTGACTGTGCCCACAAGCCTGCATCCTTGGGCCCCACACCCCCTAATCATCTCTTCCTTTTCTCTACTTGACACATGTATAGCATCTCCTGTACGACAGGGTGACTGTGCTGGATATGAGGGATCTAAATGAGATGAGGCAAGGCCCCACATCAGGGCAAAAGAGAATGGCAGGGAGGCGGCCTGATGCTCCTTGGGTATTCTGCCAGAGCATTCTCAGAAACAATGCCTTCCGCCTTCCCTTGGGACTTTCTGTCCCATGTCTGAAAACATATTCCAGCTGGGGTCATGGCAGAGTCATAGAGCAGCTGAGAAAATTTAAACAAACTTTGGGCAGCTTTCTGGAACTGTTGGTGTCTGCTCATGCGGGATTGTGCATTGAAGAATCAGAAGATAAAAACATCAAAGGGCATCATTTTTGGATAGTTTGTCTTGGACAGTTTCCATGTAAGTAGAGAGAGGACCATGGCCAAGGAGACAGTGGGTCTGGGACAGAAAAGTTTACTAAAGGTTACACATCTGAAATCAGCTATTCCCCAATATTTCATTGCCACTAACGCTTTGGAGGTGCTTCATTCCAACAGTGTTTCCTTTTCCTTCCTGAAAAATTTATTTCTGTCTCTGGCTTCAGTCCTGACCCCTGGGGAGGATCAGGGTAGGAAAACTGGGATGCTGTTAGCACTGTCTACCTCATCTGACGGTTTCTGTCTCCTCCACCCACCCTGGCTTTCTCATTTCTCCTTTTCGCCTTCCCCCTTTTCTGTTTCATTATGTATGAAGGAAAATGGTGGGGCTTTTTCTTGCCATGCAAGCAGGGGATCCTTCTGCATGATGGAGGATTACAGTGTATGTCGAGCTTTGGCCAGCTCCTGATTCTCCACCCATTTCTCGCATGTGGCAGCTATGATCTCTTCTTAATTTTATCGCATTTGTGCCCCTTAGGGTCACCTGTGGTGCATTCTGGGCAAGCCCAGTCTCCTTAGCTTCACAGCTTGCCAGCGCCCAGGGATGTACAGGGCTGCGGATGCCCTGGGGAATTAACACCTCGGGAATGACCTTCGTTCTGTAAGGATAAACGCCCCAGCTGCTTTGCCCTTGGTGGGTCCATATTGCAAGTGTTACACACACTATCTCTGGGTCTATGTGGGACTGAGTGCCACTTGCCCCTGTAGTCACGTGTTCCTCCCTACCTCCCATCTCACCTCCATCCCTCTGTTTTGTAGGATAGCTTCCTAAATAACTTCCACATGGAAAACTTGTGGAGTCCACTTTTGGAGAAATTCAAATGAAACAAAAAGGCTTATTAAAGCGTGATTGTCCTCTTGCCTTTTTGTTTGCAACTTTTGTTTAAATCTGGCATCTAGGACTGGAAAACACCTGATGGTCCTATTCAGTTTCTGCCCACCTCCCAGCTGCCATCTGTGACTTGGTTCCCTCCATTACAAATTTCCCTCTGTGTCATTCCATTCCAAGAATTTGTATTTCAGAGTTAAAGAATAGTGTAGAGGTTGCTGGTTCCATACACCGGGACCTTACTTCTTATGTGAAAGCATTTTTTGGCTAGAGATGGCATTTCGAGTCAGCCAAGCAGACTGAGAAAGGAAACTTGGGGTGTGGATGGTGACATATTTGGTGTTAATGTGTCTTCCCATTCCTCCCTTTTTATGGCAAGTGGTAGTAATTTGCCTTTATGATTATAAAGCAAAGTTTTCTTTTAAAATGGATTTGTTTAAATAAATGAGTCATTTTAAACAAATGATAATTTAGTGAGTGTTTGAATACCACAAAAATTGTGCAGTACTGAACTTTGGGAAACAGTGTTCCAGAATGTGGGTCTAGATATCTCATGTAGGAAGCATGAATGTGCTTTGTCCTTGTTACTAAGGTCAACTGTTATTTATGACCTTTAAATTTTTTCTTTGGGAGAAGGGTGGGGATTTTTTTGTGATTCCAAGATATTTCTGGAAAACAAAGCATATTTCTGACCAGCCTGTGTAAGCAGAGCTTTTTAAGGTGGGTCAGTCCTGATTACTTGACTACATGAGTATCACAAAAATAGAGCTTAAGACTTAGACCGAAATTCCAGATATTTGTTCCTGGAGGTGGCTTCTGCTGACTCATGCCCAGCAGCACATAGGGCAGGCACAGATCTGTTTCTGGGTGGTAGTGATTATTGATTTCTGGAAAACTGAGCTATAAATGAAGGCGTAGGAAGCTGGGAGCCTCACTCTTGGTGCCTGCTTGGCTGATTGAGCAGACCTGCCACTCCAGGCAGGAACCCTCATTTATGGGAACATATTTATTTTTACATATCAATGATGTATTTTTGATGGACTTGATTAAGTAGTGTGGGTTTGGCCCCAGGAAACACCACTGCAGTTTATAAATAGTGAGTCCAGGGGTGTACAAGGTTCCTGGAATTAGAATAGTATTTTTATTTTTATGTGCCGTAGTACATTTACCTTTTTATGTTTCTTGAAGACCAGCTCTTACCCAAATATATCTGCTTTTACTTCCAGAACACAACTTTGTGTGCATTTTTGGAAATGTCTGCTATGTCTTCCCAAATGCCTAACTGTACAAATTCATCCCAGATAACAGTTGTTCATATAGTCCAGATTTAAAACCAGTATCCCCCACTTGATGCCCTTTTCCACTTGAAGGCAGCCTCAACTTACTACTTGGAAAGGAGTTTTATTATTTAGCAACACGTCAGCCTCAGTTTTACTTTTGGTATCATTTCTTCAGAATCCAAAGACATTTTACTAAGCCCAATGAGGCAGATTTTATCACCATCTGACCCCTACCCCCTTTTACAACTCCCCACAGAAATGGAGATCTTCACGCTTTTCAACAAGCCGAAGAACCATCAGAAGTGCCGGCAATACTACCCTGTGACCATTCCTCTCCGCATCTCCAGAAATGGGCAGACAGTGAGCAGTCTGGATGCCAACTGGCTGGAGCACATGAGCGACCACTTCCGGAGAGGGGGGATGCTGGTGAACGCCGTCTTCCACCTGGGGATGGTGCATGGTATGGAAGCCGCCTGTGGCTTTCGCTAACTCTTCTGATGCCTTGTGGTCTTAGCTGCTCTTCAGAGTGTGCTGCATTCAGAAAGCGGTACAGGCAGTAACGTGTGGCATTTGATTTATAATTAATGCATCTTGAGCAGTTTTCATAAAGCCAGGGACCTGTGCTCTCCAGACCTCTCCAGGGGTCAGGCAGGTGCCTTCTGAAATGCCAGCAAAAGGGCAGTGATTCTGCCTTATCCACAGTGGCCTCCATCCCGTTGCTTTTAAAAGCTTTTGTAAAGATGATTTCCTGGGATTGTTAATTACCTCCTGGAATTATGTCACTCGAAGGTGCAAATTGTCTGTAGACACTATTGCAGTTTGAAGCAGCAGTAGCAGCACCTTGGAATTATCAGTAGAACGACAAATTGCACTGCTTGCTTTCTATAAGCTCCACTGGGACACACTCTGCTCCCAGGTCTCAGGGCACCTGATTCTCCCCAAGAAGGGGTAATTTCTGGGGGTTTGTTGCATAGAAGAGCATTAGTAATGTCAGCTGTCAAGGCAGAAAAAAAAGTCTTCCCACAGTAGAAAAGTATCAAGCAAAGAAAGGGTTTTGGGTTAACATGAAGGTAAATTGAGCCGCCTGCTTGGTGCATGTCAAAGCTGGAGGGGTGATTTGAGGTCTGGGACCAAAACATGCCAGCATATAGAGGTCCTGAGGGCTACCAGTCAGTGGGCTCCATAAATGACATGCAACACCAAATTTGTCAATCCCAACAAAACCTGGCAGGGGGCAGACAGTACTGTGTCTTGTTAAGTTTCCTCTCTAAAGAATCAGCAGAGGTAGGAATGGATTCTGTATTACTTGCAATCCTTGAAATGCCTGCAAGCATCTTTAGATACTGGTGTTGATTCTGAATGTACATTCTTTGAATCATTCAAAGCCTTGGCAGATGACATAGCACAGACAGGTCTTAATTTTGTATGCAAGTCACTTGTTAGTATCTAAACATAAATGTCTAGTATCAACATGTTACTATCGTAGCATAAGGCATTGTAGAATCAATGGGCCATAATCGTCGGTTAAATGAATGATGACATAAGGAAGGAAGTTACCTTGTTAAGAATACATCTCGAGCAGCACTGTCCAATAGAACTTCTATGATAATGTAATGTTTTATATCATGCTTTCCCAACCATTTGTGGGTACTGAGCACAGTTTAACATTTATTTAGTTTAAGTAACTGAATGTGACTGGTGCACTGGATTGTGCCATTCTAGGGTGTACATTTTATCGATACTGATAAGGACAAGTCACTTCTGTCCCCTGGGTACCAGGTCGGTAACCCCTGTGTACAAGAGGAAACTCATGGTAGCCACGGTGGGTGGGGGGAGGGGCGTGAAACCAAGGCCTGTCATCGTCTGTTTGGAGATGCTCCATAAAGCCCAGGACAGTGTGTATTTGGAGCAGGTATTTGACTCATGGGCCTTAGAAAGTGCTGGAAAGGAGCACTTGGCCTCCTGCTTCCTGCAGGTACACCCCCTTGTCCATCATAGGTTGGGGCCATAGCAGCTCCTTTGATCTTCTCTGGTCTCCATAGATGCCCCATGTGGCAGTGCGTAGCTTCACACTTCTCTGCAGGAAACTGGCTAATAGTAACATCCTGAAGATATGCAGGGAGGTGCTGGAGGTGGTAGCTACACAGGCTGCTATGGGCAACTGTTTTTCCTCTTAGGAGAATTGGGGCATCAAAAGGCAGGTTTCTTCTGGCCCCACTGCTTAAGCAAGCTGAGCCCCAAGAGAGAACATCTTGAAAGTTTACAAAGCCATTGATTGTCCTCTTACCATTATGGTTTGGGTAATCTAGGCTGAGTTACCGTCCTTTGCTCTCTCTCCTCACCCTACTTTCCAAACTTACACCCAAAAGCACAGAGAAATTGTATGGTTTTTTAACCTTTATATTTGCCTTGAATGTTTGAAATGCTTTCATATCCTTGCTTAGCTTTAAGCAGCATTAAATCCAGCCCTCCCGTCTTGAAGACAACATGAGGTGTCCCCTGCAAGTGTAACTGTGAAGTTCTCCACCACGCCTGCCACATCTTCCTCCACGCAGCCATGTCTAGCACTGCACCATAGCCATGTGGCTCTGTCTAGGGAGGGTGACATGAAAGTCTCAGAAGTCAACTCACTGAAACCCACTCTCCCTGGAAACACAGTTTGCCCTGTGTTTGTGCTAGGAGGAGCCTGGGAAACGGCGTAAAGTTAGTGAGCTTTAGGTAGTTTCTGCTTGGGAAAAGCTCAGGTTTTCCACTCACCGGGAGAGAGTAGTAGAAATACATTATTCTCCCAGAATTTTTTTAAAAGGGCAAGCTAATCAAAATTATGAAAGGAACTCATAGATAATGAAAAATTAGTGTCTTTACTAGATAAACCTGGCAGAGGCAGAAGCACCTTTAAGCTGATTGCCATCTGGAAAAGCACCAGTCAGAACTCTTTAGTGGGTAGTTATACTCCATAACAGTGACCACAAATCGTAAAACTCAAGAGAACTTTTTTCCTTGAACAAGGTAATATGTGAACCTGAATTACCCAGTTCGAACTTTGGCTTCTATTTTTACTGTCAGGCCGTGGAGAGACTCCTCCAGTCCCTAGCTTTGGGCTGCCACTCCTGGTCCCAGGGCTCTTTCCCCAGAGTCAGGTATCTTGGCAAGGTAGCTTGCCCAGCCTGGCAAGCTCAGGGCACAGTAGAGAAACGCCTTGAGGGTGACGTGTCCTCACAGGGCCCTCTGGCAGTGCTGCCCCAAGCAGCCCAAACATAGCAGCTCATCCTGTGTCGGCATCACCATAGCTCTGCTTGGTCACAAGAACTGTCATTGCTGCTGTGCAAACTGAGAAAGAGAGAGGCTGTGTTACTGCCAGGGTTTCCATCTGATAAGTGACAAGACAGTGGGAGGAAGAAATAAAGGTATGGGCAGGAGAAAGGGCTACACAGAGCCAGGAGAAGATGAGGCTAATGGGAGGGTGTGGCCTCAGCAGGGCCTCCAGGTAGCGAGAGAAGGGCTCCAGGGCTACTTGAGGGAACAGCAGGGCTGAGCTCAGGCCCCGCCACAGAACTGCGGGCACTCAGCAGCACTGCAGGTGAGAAGACAAAGGCTGGAGCCAGTCTCCAGAGGGTGGAGGAGGGAGGGCCTGCCCCAAGCTGGCTGTTGAGGAGCGGGAGCCAGGTGCCACCATCTGCAGACCCAGCTCGAGGCTGGTCTCTCTCCAAGGGCTCTGGGCCTGCCAGGCCCCTGCTGCCATCACTGGCCGCCAGAATCGTGGCTGCCACCACCCTCTCTCCATGGCCTGCTTCACCCTGCTTTTGTCCCCTGTAACTCCACCTGCCTTGCATTCCTCGTTCTGAAGGCACCCTCACCTTTGTGTGCCCCTCCCGTTCTGCTCTCACTGTGTATTCCCCTGACCCTGTCCTGGCCTTCTCCCTGACCCGCCCTGCCCTCTTCCAGCCCCTGCCCTGTCCTTGCCCTCTCATTCCCTGGAGATTCTTCCTCTCTTTGTTTTAAAAAGATACTGTTCACCACTGATTGTGCAAACCTGTCCACTCCAGCAGCACACACTACGTAATGAGTCTGCCTTCACTTTTCTCTTGGTGCGTGGTGATCCCAGCCCCGCTTTCCTTTTTAACTACAAGAGCCCTTCTTTCTGCCCTGACTGCTTGAAAAGGATTTTGTAGAACATCCTGAATATGGATTCATCTGGTCAGTACTTTGTGGTGTATTTTATTTTTCTAGCCACTATTTCCTATAAACAGGAAGTTAGTTATATAGACTTGATAAAAGAAAATTTATGATTGAAGTACATTCTAGTTGATGTCCTCTGCATGTCGTATCACACAGGGGCGCCCAGCTATCTCTTCATGCCTACCTTTTTTTGAAAGATTGAGTTATCCTTGGAACTCTCCCCGATGCTTCAGCTTCATCTAAGTCCATGTAGCATTGGATATTTGAATCACTCTTCGTAACACCAAGACCCAGCGTTATCCTACATTACCATATACTTGCAGATTATAAATATAAGAACATGGGGCTGGGGATTTTGCTCAGTGTCTTAAGTACCTGCCTGGAAAGCGTGAGGTCATGAGTTCAATCCCCAGTACCAAAAAAAACAAAAACAAAAACAAAAAAAATGCACCTCTTCCACATGGAATATATATATATATATTCCAAGGCAGAGGGTGTTTGTATTACAGTGGTCAGAGGGCACCATTCCTACCCCAGCTACTCACACAGCACATGGCTGTTCATAGTTGGAACTCAATAAATATTTCTTAGTTGTTCAAACAATGCAAGCCTTACAATCAGAGAATATGTCAGATCTGGTTTGGCCCTTTCATTACATTTGAACATGGACAAATTATTTAACTTGTGTAGCTTCAACTGTCTCATCCACTATCAGGCAGTGATAGCTCTTGGAGAGTTTTGGGGAGGATTCCGTGGGAGACTGAGAACCATGCCAGGCAGAGTGCCTCATATTTAGCCAACACTGAGTCGTCACGTTTCTTCCCTGTCTGGTTAATGGCACTGAAACTTACAGCTAATCCTTGCCCTCGCTGAAGAAGAATAGTGTCTTTTCAAGGGCACTGAGCTTTTCATGATGAAAATGTAGGAAGGCTGTCAGGCAAGTCCAGAGCATCAGTAAGAGCCTGAGAGGTAAGAGAAAGCAGCTTGCTCATTCTCTGGTTACTAGAGGAAACTAGCTCTAGCTTGCCTGGAAGCAGCATGGGATGAGTGTCTGGAATGGGTTAAATAGTGGTTTGTTCACAGTGGATTGCATGTTGGGATGACCACATTGATTCACATCACATGTTGTCCTGCACCATTCCTGGAACAAGAGAGTTCTGAGAACCTTGTGTAGCTTCCAGTAGGGATCAGGGGCCTGCAGGGAGCCAAAGAAATCTGTGATGCCCGCTGCAGACAGTTTAGTCCCACCTAGCTTGACAAAAATAGATGGTCACTTAGTTTTTAATCTCATTGAAACAGCCTAAATGCGCTGATCGCTTGACCCAGTGTGTACATTCCAAGCTAGACTTGGAGGATACACCAAGGGCTAAGCCTGAAGGTGAGCTGGACAGACAGTCATGACTGCCAGAGAAGAGTGGTTGCTCCTAGCATTTACCTGTTGAGATAATATGGCAAATCTTCTTTTCCCACATCCTTCTAGTAAATCATGAGCTTGGAATGTTAAGGTGGCCTTTTGCCAAAAGACTGAAATCAAATATTTATATCACACCAAGGCAAATAGCTTTTTGTGCACAGTAGGGAAGCATCTTTACTTTAATAAAAAATGCAGTGATAATGGAATGTTTCCCATAGATGGAGGGCAGTTTAACCTTTTTATGTTAGGAGACTTTGCTCTGAGAGAGACCTATTTATACCTAACTGATGGCACATTTCAGTGAGGCAGAGCTGTGAAACTCATAAGGAGATGGGGAGTGGATGAGGCCTTCAAAACAAGGGGCTCTTTAAAACCCAGCTGTTTGCCCTTTGTGGTTCTTTGACTTTTTTTTGTTGTTTCAGATGACGTATTTTGACAGCCATCCTGAACTTCTTTGTAGTTAAGTAGGTGGGTCAGCGCCAGGATTCAGGAGGTAGAGCACGAGGGAAGGGGCTGGGAGGCAGGCAGTGGATGAAGGGGCCAGTGTGCTCCTGCTTATTACCCCAAGCCTGGCTACACCTCCTCCCTGGCCTGTCACTTGGAAGGGAGGAGGGGAAGTCTACACAGGCTCCAAGTGCCCCTTCCCTCTCCTGAGTGCAGCTCTGCTGCATGGTGCTGTTGGCAGGCTAAAGACTATCATCCTTTACGTTCAGCTGGGCTCTTTGGTACTTACATCACAGATTGGGCGTGGCTGGAGGTGTCCATTGAGGAGCTGCATAGGTAGAAGTTTCGGAAATTAGGTATAGTGTCATCCCTTGGCATCCACAGAGGAGCGCCCCTTAGATGCCGAAGTCTGTGCATACCTGCATCTTCCTATATACATTGCATCATCTCTGGATTACTTACAATGCCTAGTATGATGTAAATGCTCTATAAATATTTGTTATACTCTTATTTAGGGACAATAATAACAAAGAGAAGGTCTGTACATATTCAATATAGACTTTTTAAAAATCTGCAGTTGATTAAATCCACAGATGTGGACCCTGTAGACACAGAGGACCAACTACAATATGTCTGTAGAGATCTTGAGAAAATATGTGCTGTAACTGTAGAATTCTGAAGGGATTGCTGTCTTCTGATCCTTAGGTAAAAACTGGGGAAGTTTTATTCAGAGGAGTTTCTTAGGGCACCCCTGACTCCATCCTGTGCTGTACTATGGCCTGTGCTTATCCAGGACCCCACGATATTTGTGATGTGATTGAACTGAAAAGCAGCTCTTTCTCTCTGGTAACCTATGTAAAATGTCCTTAAGAGGCCAGTGAAAAACACCGGGTGAAACTTTTCAGCAAAGCAGGTGAGAGAGATAAGCTTAACACCTCCAAGGCTGTTTGATAACAAACTCTCATAACAGGAAACAAGTAAGAAACTAGAGCATGGCATTGGTGTACCCACCAGGATCTTACTGGAAATGGAGTATTAGCTTACTGGTTTGGGATGATAGAAGGATAAGATTGCTGTGCTCCAGAAGTTGCCTTCATAGCCATGGTTTGTTGGCTTTTATTATTCTGGAATAGTATACCCAGGCCAAGCAGAGTATACTAGCTTCGTGTTTCTTACATCTGGATAGGTATTGTATCAGGCAGATGTTTCCAGGATAATGCTATGTAACAAACCATTCTAGAAGCCATTGGCTTAAAAGAGCAGTGATTTTTTCCTTCAGATTTTCTGATTGACTGGAACTACCTTGCTGATTTCAGCTGGGCTTGCAGATCTGTGGGTTAGCTCCATGCTGGGTTCCCCTGGGGCAGTTTGCTGGGGCAGTTTGCTAGTTGGGTCTCACAGTGGTAGCAGAGACATAGGAGGTCAAGGTGAACCCCATGTGAGCTTTTGAAGTCTCTGGCTGCATCTGTCCTGCTAGAACAAGCCCCTCCCTGGCTGTTCTCCCCGGCAGTCATTTCAGTCTCAGCTCTCTTCGGTTGGTTCTGCTGTTCATCTGGTCCTTGGCTGCCCTTCACTCAGTCTTCATGTATCTGCAGGCTGCCCTCTTCTCCTGGAATTCTCAGACCCTAAAGACTTACAGCCCTTTGCTTGCTTAGGTCATTCATGCACTGACTCAAAATGGGGATCCCTAACCTGAGCACCCTTTCCAAAAATAGCCACCACACTGCCTCCACATCCTCTCCCTGTAGCCCACTTCCTATTGCTATAGCATTTGTCACCTCTGGCACTGTGTTATTATGTCCACCTCTATGGCAAGATAGCTTTATTTTGCTGCCTTTGAGGTCTCCAGTGGCCAGCAGGTGTTGGGATGGATGACTGTGTGGCCTGAAGATCATTCAGGGTGCACTTGAGTGCTTCCAGGAACACATCGCTCACCCTTCTGAGGCCCCGTCTTCTATTCCTAGACTGTTCTAAGGAAGGTTCTAGGTTATTGCCTAAGAACAAATGATCAAAAAGGATGGACTTTTTGTGGTAGGTGCTTCAGACATTATGGAATTACTCTCTAAGAGACTGTGCAATTAAAATTCCCATAAGCACTATCAAATTTCCCTTATCCTCATACCTCTACCAGCAGTATTTCATTTTCAAAATTTGCCAATCTGATAACAAAAGAGATTGAAACTTTTTTTTTCAATATGTATCAGCCATGGAAAGAGCATTAATTGCTAAATTATGTTCTTTGCCCATTTCTAATGATATTTTCATATTTTTAGCTATCAACTTATAAAACCTTCTTATATGTAAAGAATGTTTAGCTTTTTGTTGCAAATAATTTCCCCATGTTGTTGAGCTTTTAATTTTGTTATGTAGCTACAGATTGTTGTGCATTCATATTGGTCAGTCTTTTTCTTTGTGATTTCTGAAAAATACTGCAATTCCAAAGACTGCAGTGTGATTCAGATTTGTCTCCCTTGCCTGTGTGTGTGTGTGTGTGTGTGTGTGTGTGTTCACATACCGCATTATGTATTTGTCTTACTAAAATTATCATTTAAAGTGTCAAGTCATTAAATGGGCTTTGTATGCGTTTTAATCTACCAGGGCCACAGATTATGGTTGGTACCATAAATGATACTTATTTTCTCCCATTTCTGGAGGCTCAATCAAGGTCCTGGGAAATGTGGTTTTTGATTAAGGGTCTCTTCTCAGTTTCAAGACATCTGCTGCCTCACTCTGTCCTCATGTGGCTTTTCCTCTGCATACCATGGAGGCTGGGGTGGTGCAGGAGAGATCTCTGGTGTCTAATCCTCTTCCTACAGGAATTCCGCCCTTATGCTCTCATTTAACTTGACCTTCCTAAAGACTCCAAATACAGTCATGTTGAGAGTTTGGGCTTCAACCTAGGAATTTGGGAGGTCACAGTCAGTCTATAACAGTATCTTTGAGCAGTGCTGGTGGACTAGAATCCAAGCTTGGAAAGGATTATCTGTTCACAGTTCCACAGTTCACAGTTCCACAGATACGAGGCCAAGCCCATGAAAGGGTCACAGTACTTTTCACGAGTCTAGACCTGTACCACTGGCTGCTACACCAATCCTTTCCCCTACAATCCTATTTAAATGAATCTAGGACAGTTAGGACCTACAATCAAAAAGGAAATGGGCAGAAGGTGTCTTTCTTCACATCTTCTGCAGAGGCAAGGTCTGCGCTATTTTGCTTTTTACCCTTGTTTCCTCGACAGTTCTTGGATCATGCTGTGCATTTAATGTATAGTTGTTGAGTTGGACAGAACTCAGAACCTGACACGTTGATGACAGAAATGCCTGAGGAAACATTCTCAGTGGTAAATAATTTTGGAAAATTCCCCCACCCCCAGATTCCTGCTTTTGACAGGAGCTGCCTGAAATGCCATCTGAATTGCAGCCGTATCACGCAGACCTCTTAAGACTCAGCGCTTCTGCACCTGACAAGCTCAGATCTGGTGTGTTATATCTGCTCTTCCTTTAAAAAAAATTCCCTCTCACCTAAATATAGTTTTATTCTAAAAACTGTCTCTAAATGGCTGTGTTTTACTCTGGGTAAGTTCTCCCCAACTCTTCCTGACGGAGCGTGGAAAGGAAGGTAAACGCGTGAAATCAAATGGTGATTGCTAACAATGAAATTTGGTCTCATAAAATCAAGGATATTATTCAAAACTGCGAGGTAAATTAGTCTCATTCATTCTGATGGGGCTAGACTGTATGGCTGTGTGTGCTTCTTTAATTAACATGCTGAAAAGATGTTCTGATTGGGATTATTAATGAATGCAGTGAAAAATTTTGCTGCTTTACAGCTTCTGCCACAGACAGCTTACACAGCCTCCGTTTTTGCTTTTTTTTTTTTCTCTACAGATTCCTTACATGGCTTGACAGATGGAGTATTCATCTTTGAAGCTGTTTCCACAGAAGATAGCAAAACCATACAGGGCTATGATGCTATTGTTGTCGAACAATGGACAGTCCTGGAAGTAAGTGTGGGGTTGGCAGTGGTGTGTCTTCTATTTGGGCAGTGATTGCTTTGTCAGCTTGCTCAGCTGTGACTTCCTCGTGAAAGGGATTCGTCTGGGTCCCTGTCAAGGGCTCCCTTAATCCCTCATGTGCTCACAGGTGAGGGTGGACCCCACTTTCCCTGTCTTCAGGAAAAACTCACTGCGTATGCCAGTGTATGAGGTGGAAAGAGCGCTGACTCTCATTAATTTGCATGTCACATGGGAGGCAGGCACCTCGTTTGTGCCTCCATGATAATAACAGCAGCACTGATCATGATGCTGAGTCCTTGCCACCTCCCTGCACATCCAGCACATGAGCTCCTTCAGTCATCTTAGGAGCCTGTGAGGTAAGTACCATTATTACACCTGTTTGCAGTTAGAAAACTGAGGTGCAGAGGTTAAGTCCCTTGTCCACAGTTTTGCATGAAGTGCTACAGGATATATTTGAGAAATGGTAACTCATGTGGCCACCAGGTGGCTGTGGGCAAAGGAATCCTTCAGCCATGATCCACTGGTGCTTTGGAATCACTGACTGACTTCTAAGATTCACTGGCTCTTCTCCAACTATAAAGCATAGATATTCAAACTAGCGTCTATGCACACTTGCCTTAGTTACTTTCCTCTCATTGCTGAGACAAAATACCCAACAACCAAAGTTAAAGGGAGGAAAGGTTTGTTTAGCTACAGTTTTGGGAGGTTTCAGTCCATCATCAGCTGACTCCAAGGCAGGGTGGCATTGCAGAGGAGAAAAGTTTGTGGTGGGCAGGATCAAAAAGGGATAACTACAGCGCTTTCTATCTCTTACATCTTATCCAAGTTACTTAGGGTAGGTAGCACTCACATCCTTAATCCTAGTATTCTTGATCCTAGCGCTGCACCATGAATCAATCCCAGCATCACACACTCTAGATTCTCTGAAAAAAGACCCACCTGTGACTGCGTGAGGCTTTGGGGTGACATCTAGACTCAAACCATAATAACACCTTCTGGGGAAGCTCTTTGGATATAAAGAACTGATTTCTGAATGCCTAGAAAATCAGAGTTGGTGCTACTTTGAGGGTTGCAAGAGCAGAGTAAGACAGAGGTGGATGCAGCTTTGGGGAAGCAAGGAGCAGCTAGTGCTGACCGAACGTTTGCACCTGTTAGTTCTGTAGCAGGCCTTGGCCTGGTTTGTGGGCAGGAATCAGAAGCCCCAGGGCACTGTTACTGAGCTTTGAGGCCCCAGCAGTCTCCAGCAGGCTTCGGAGAATGAGAAATTGGGCTGCTTTGGCCATGCCTATATCGAAGCAGTGTTGGGAGACTATTGCTTCCAAGCGTGACAGCTGTGGAGTACACAGAATATGCCAAGCAGGTGTTGCAAAGTCCTAGCGTTCGGGCCCAGAAATCTTAAGGACATGTGTAGAAAGTGAAATAAGATGATGATTTGGTTTGCAATAAGACTGTACCAGTTACTTTCATGTGATCTTAGTGCCCAGGGGTCTTTCCAGCCTCTATGCTCTTAACTGGAAAGGGGTACAGAAAAAGTGAGGCACAGTCTAAAACATAGAGCTCAGTCCGGGCAGCCGTATCGCCTCTCAGTGCCTCACACTTCCTCTCTGTAGGATGGGACAGGGATGTTTATCCAGCTTGCCACAGGTAAAGCGAAGAAGGCTCCAGGTGGCATGAAATAGGAACTAACAGGAGGAGCAGGTTGAGGCTCTCGAGGGCCCATTACATGGAAGACTATGCTCGTTGCCCAGCAGCCCACCTTCATCCTGGAGACTTGTCCATAGCAGGAGAGGTGCATGGCTGCACCCAGAAACTGTGCAAATATGGAGGCAGTTGGCAGGCCACTGGACACTTGTAAAATTCCCTGCCATCTGCACAGGGCTGTTAAGCAGGAGGGCTCTGTGGATGGTTGGAGTGAATATGTTCTATTGACGTCCTCTAGGTAACCTCTAGATTAATCCATCCTACATTGAAGACGCTGTAAGTTGAAAATGCATTTAATGCACCCAAAGTGCCCAACATGATAGCTTAGTGCTAGCACACTGTGGAGTGCCAGTTGTTGTCCCTCGTGATCACGTGGCTCACTGCGAGCTGCGGTGAGCTGCTGGAGCCCAGCATGGACAGAGAGTGTGGTACTGCAGATTGCTAGCTCAGGAAAAGATCAAATTGAAACTTTATTGTTGTCTTTATACCTTAAAAAGAGGTCAATTGTATGACTGAAGAAGTTAGATCAGGAAAGCTTAACATTTATTCAGAAACTTTTCTTGGATCCACAGATTGGTTTCCATTAAGCTTATCTGTCAGCGTACTTTCTAAAATGTCTCAACGTTTTTGCCTCCTGATGTCTTATTTTTGTGCGTTAATCTGTTTGATGGCATTAGACTTGGGAGCCGCGCCACCAGGGTGCTGCTTGAGCTTTTCTACAGGAGTCCTTGGAAATACACTGGGGCTTTTAAGGGCTTGTGGCAGGTTCAGTGGCATGCAACAGCCCACAAACCAGTTCTGTGCATCTCTCTCGGTTCCACAGTCAGTAACATCAGGTTAGTGACGTGAGATTGACTGAGGTGGAAGTATTTATACAGTGGAAATGGGCAGACCCTAGGTGTTGCTACTTTCCCCTCTGCCCTAGAGAGCCAATTGTAAGCATTTACCAGAATAAAGAAGGGAAGCCTTCATTTCATTACAGTTCAACATTGCGATATAAAGATGTGGCAAGTGTCCAGGTAGGCAGAAATATATTCTCTTAATTTTCATAATAATGACAAATGAATTGGTGTTTTTGTCCTTGTTCACTAGTTTTCTCTGTTCAAGTTTTCACACTTGCACTTCCCTCTGGTCTCTGGAGCAGCCTTGAATTTCCCACAGAAAAACAAATCTCTGTTCCATCTAGCAGTACCAGCCTCTGAGATTGGTATCTTCTAGGGGCAAAAGGAGGGATCTCTTTAGGAAGAACTGTACCCAGGGCTTACCAGTGTGCCTTCTCCTGTAGCCAGGATAGGTAGCCTTCAGGATTCAGCCTGTGGGCTACTTCTTACAGAGTGCAAGGCTGCTCCTGTGATTCCTCTAATTCTCTGTGTAGGAGCCTACTGTGACTTCTGCTGTCCTCTTTTGTTATTTATTGCTCACTTTTCTCCCTTGATTGAGAGTTTCTTGGCCTGGAACTATTCATCTCTGTTCTCCCAGGCACTCCACTAAATTTTTCCTGAGTTGAGTGAAGGTCTTTGAAATTAGCCCACAAGTGGATCAGCGGTTCTCAAAATCAGGCTTGTGTCAGGAAAACAGGTATCTGGAGTGTAGCCCCAGACTTTCCTATCCAGTGAGTGTCTTAGTCTGCTGAGGCTGCTATAACAAAATACCACAGACTACGTGGCTGACACAAAGGAGATTTATATTCTCACGGTTCTGGAGACTGGAGGTGTGAGATCAAGGTTGTACCAGGATTTGGTTTCAGGTGAGGGCTCTCTTCCTAGCTTGTGGAAGCTGCTTTTCTTCACAGGGCCTTTCTTCTGAGCATGCTCAGAGGGAAAGATCAAGTGAGCTCTATGGTGTCTCTTATAAGGACATAGTTCTGTTGGATCAGGACCCCACTCTTACGCCCTCCTCTCCTTCATTACTGCATTGGGAGACCCCATCTTCACACTGAGGTTAAATCTGAGGGTTAAACAGAACATTCAGTCTATATGAGAGCATCTGAGATGGGTTCCAAGAATTTACACTTTTCAAGTAAGCCAATGCTGCCGGTCTGGGGAGTGCACTTTGAGAATCCCCACCATAGAGGAAGGGAGTGCTTAGCGCTTATTACCATGACAGTGAGCAATGTCCAGTTTGAGACAGGTTTTCCTGGGCTCAGTTTTTGAAGAGGCTCTGTCACGAGCCCACTGTGACCCTCAAGAGTCCCACTCCAAGGCAGTGGGTGCCCAGCCAGCTCTTAACTTCCCCAGTGCAGTCCAGCTATTTCCTTTCTTCCCCACCTCTTGGCCTTGTGAAAGGTTTTTCCTGTTTAAGCCCTGGGCAGGTCCCTTTTGGCTCCTCATTGACCCTGATTTTCTGGCAACCACTGTCTTCCTGGGCAGGACCTGACTTATAGGGCTCTGCCAGAGAATGCTGTGTACAGCTCTTTCCCATTCACGTAGAGACGGCCCTCCAACTGTCCTGCCCTGTTCCCACCTCTTTATTCCTGTGTCTGCCCCGAAGCTCATGTAGCTCAGGGTTCTCACTCCTCTGTTTCTGCCTGAGTTCCCTCTTCACACATGCATGGACACTCACACCATCACCAGGTAGCCAGTCTGGCTCTGCTCACCTCTGCAGACTGTGTGCACTTTGGAAAGAGGATGCAGATTCCAGAGCCTGGCCTGGGTGTGCACCCCAGCTGAACAACTGTGTACAAGAAAAGCACACCACTCCCTCTCTGTTTTTCCATTTTTCAGTTTTATAAGTGGGCATACTGATAACAATGTCTCAAAGTTAGTGAGAATTAAAGGAGAAAACATGTCTAACAAATTAAAGTCATAACTGTAGGATCTGGTGTATAGTAAGGGCCTAATAAAACATCACTTTATCAGTCACTTGATATTATAATGAAACAGATCCTTTTGTTGCCTTATTCTAAATGCACAGAAGAGGGTGTGCCTGGGAACATGCACTGTCAAATTTTCTCAGTTAGAAACCAGTGGCCTGAAATGAAATGTGTAAGATGGAGAATAGGCCAACCACAGGACATTTGAAATAGGTATCTGACTTTGAGTTTACAGTCCAGAGTATGAGCTAGAAAGGTGATTCTTTGAAAGAAAAGGAAAGAACTAAGAACTACACAGAAGAACAGATGATGAGCAGGAGAAAAGGACAGTCCTCTCTTCTCTCTGAGTCTATACATTTGGATCTGACAGCCCCTCAGTCTAGGGATGCCAGCGTGTGTCCACCATGGGGAGGCTTCTGTGTCAGCACCCTCCTCCTGAGGTTCATTTCACCTCATCCATACTTGTCAGAACCAAACAGAAGGCAGTAGAGAAACTGACGCAGTGGGTCTGTGGCTAGTTGGACTGAAAAAACTCAGCTAAAAATAATCAAGGATCTCATCTTTGCACCTTACATATTGCATTTTAATGTAAAATATGTAAATACCCATCCTTTTCCAGTTACTTTAAATTTGGAGTCCGCTGGTTGGAATTCTACTTTACCAATCTTATTTAAGCTTCAGGAGTTTTATCAGTAATGTGCAGTGTTGGTTTCTGGAAATTGTAGCAAAGAGATATTACGTCCTTGAATTTTCATGATTTGTTTCTAGCTTCTCCCTTCTCATTCAGCCACAGTTGTCTTTTTTTTTTTCTGTAACTGTCCTTTGTCAGTTAAAAACAACAAAGTTGTTAACGTTAAAAAAAATGCAACTTATTTTTCCGAGAAACAGCTTTCGTGTTCACTCTCAGTTTATCAGTTTAAATAATTTTAATTAAAACCTGTAGTTGTGGTAATGGGTCTCACTGACATAAGCAGGCCTGGAGACACATAAGACATACCCTCGGGAGCTTGGCTGATGAGAGCAGAAGGCACAGCAGGTGTCTTGGAAGGCAGCTGCTACCCGTGAGGAGTTGGCTTCTACTCCGGACAGGGACTTCTAGTCCCGCTAAAGCCTCGTGGGTTTAACTTGGGAGGTGCCCTGTGGCAGCTCTTCTGCATCCTGCTACTGTGCGTCAGTTTCTCATTGATGGATTATTTCATCACGTCCTCCCATCTTCTGCTTGTTTTCTAGCCTCTTGGGACCTTTCTGATGAGGATTATAGTGTTAGATTTGGAGGCTTCTCCCGGCTTTGGCTTCTCTGAAAGTTTCAAATGCAAGGTGGCACCTATCTGACTCCAAAGCTAAGCCAGTCCCTTCTGTCCAGGTTTCAGCCGGCCCTTTTGTTCCACCTTCTATTTCTCTATCTTATCTCTCCCTAAGGGAACCATGAGAGGCTTTAAAGGTAATATTTCTGTAACTTAAATCTAATCTGGCCTTTCATCCTGTGCAACACATAAGGTCTCTCTTCTTCACCAGCTTACACGGGTTCTACGGAAGTCTTTGGCTTCCAGTTTTCCAGCTGCCTCTTTAAGAACCCACACTAGGAGGTTCCAGGGAGCCGCATCCATTTCTGTAGTATTTAGAATTCACCACCTTCTGCTCTGACAAAGGGGCCAGTGTTTGTTCTTTTTAAACCATCTGGCATTGTTTTCATTGCCATGATTTTTCCAAGAGCATTAGTTTGGTTTTGAGATCATAGCCCTTAGTGCCAAAGTCAGCAGTTCTCTGCCTCTTTTGTGTGATTCAGATGATTTTTCTAAAGAATAATCATTCCCACAAATGGCCCAGGAATCCTAGCACAGGGAAGCCCTGGTGGTGCTCAGCCCGACCTCAGCGTGGCTCTGACAGCTCTCTCAATACTTTGACTTTTCCCAGACCCTCATGATAGTCCCCTCTGGTGTGCTGAGAGGCACAGCTGAGTGCCTTTTCTTACATGTGACTCATCTACGCCTGAGCTCAGTTAAAATTTTCATGTTTGCTTTGGACAGCAGATCAACAACATCTATTAAAATTTAAAAATGCCCACTTCACCCATGAGTTGGCAGTTCCATACCTCATGTCTTCTAGAGAAACAAATGCCAGTTGTTCACAAGGTGAATACAAGGATGTTATCTCAATAGTAACAGAAAAAAAGTAAGATGTCCATCAGTAGGGGGAATGGTTAAACAAAGGATCTTACGGTATTTTTATGGATGAAGTCATCCAGTATAAACTGACTTCTAGGCATGTTAACAACAGAGTTGCAGAATAATACTGTAATGGTTAATTTTATGTGTCAGTTTTGCCAGGCTGTGTTGCCTGATTGTTTGGTCAAACTCTAGAGTAGATGCTGCTGTGAAGGTATTTTTAGATGTGGTTTATATTCATGTCAGTAGAAGGGTAAAGCAGATTACCCTTTAAGATGTGTGTGGGGGCAGCATAAAAGAAAATATTGAGGTCCTAGGAGAGGAAGGAATTCTGTTTCTACTATTCCTGTCAGATCAAGATTGCAATCATAAGTTCTGCTGGAATTTCCATCCTGTCAGCCTGCTCTGCAAACTTTGAACTTGTCACTCCCATCTTCATGTGAGCCAATTCCTCAAAATGATCTCTACAGATGCAGGTAGGGATATGGATACAGAGACACACACACATATGCACGCACATGCACACCCATACACACTACAGGAAAACATTGACAGTACAGGTACAAATAGTGTGATGCCATTTATTGGGAAAACATTTCACAAAAGTCTCTGAACTGTGCCAGGGATCAAACCCAGGCTCTCATGCATATTATAAAAGTGCTCTATCACTGAACTGTACTGCTGGCCCTACACTTCAATTGTATTTTTCTGCCTATGGAAAAGAAAGTAAGATAAGAGTTAAAATAATTCCATTTTTTGCTATCTGTTGTGTATTCTTTTCTCTCACACTTGCTTTGAACCATATGTGGGTGTGTATGAATATAATCCAGGACACCTCATCTCATTCCAGACTTAACCTTCTGTCCCCTTTTAGGGGGCTTACCTTACTGCTGTCACCATTCTTGGAGGGTTAAGTACCCCATTTTGTCCTTGTAAATCTACACTTGGCGTCTGCAGTCGCAGGGGTTTCCTTAGTTGGTTCCCAACTTTTATTTCAAAGTGACACTTACCTGGAGCCAGCTTTCTTTGAGTTTTTCTTGTCATTTCCATATAGAAATGTACCTTAAAAATTATTTACCTTCTCATTTCTAGAAAGGGCTGCTAGGGCTTTATAATTGTTAAAAATTAGAAGAAAGGTTAGTTTGCATGGTCTGTATTCCCCAAGTAAACTGTTTCTCTTACCAAAAGGAAAGACACTGTATTTAAAATCAGTGACTTGGGCTGGGGATTTAGTTCAGTGGGATAAGTGCCTACCTGGTAAGCACAAGGTTGTGAGTTCAATCCCTGAAAAAAAATCAGTGACCAGGCCAGCTCACTGACTCCTGACTTCTGATCTGAACACTGACTCTGCATTGGCTAGTGGAGCCCTGGATGGACAGCTGCCCCTCTGATATTTTTCCAACAGAATTTTTCATTTGCCTTCTTTTAGGTGCAGGCACTTGTTGGCATGTAGGTGTTGTGTGGTTTGTAGCAAGAGCAGGTCCTCAGTTGTCTGCTGGATGAGCACTAGACCTCTGACTTCCTGAGGGAGTGGTCCTCCCTCTGAGTAGGATCAAAGATAATATAATAGAGATTAGTGGTTTCAAAACAGGCTAAATAATGTCTCCAAAGGTACCAGGTCCTAATCCCTGAAACAGGTAAATGTTACCTTATTTAGAAAAAGGATCTCTATGGATGTGATTAAGGATCTAAAGATGGAGATTGTCTTGGATTATCTGATGAGCCCTGAGTGCAATCACATATTATAGGAGAAGAAATATTATGGCGTGGATCTAAAATATCCCCCAGAAGGCTCATGTAGTTGGATGGAGGCTTAGTCCTGATGCAGCAGTGTTAGCCATGGGGCTTTGGGAAGGTGATTGGGTTGCAAGGGCTGTTATTTCACCAGTGGATTAACATGTTCCTGCCGGTTTGAACCACTGGACATACGTGACTGTCCCATGTCACCTGATGGGAGAGTCATACCTTTACCACAGGTGGTTCAGAGCCACCCAGCAGTGAGACATACAAATTACAGCCCATTGTGACTACATTAATCCATTAATGGATTCATAATTTGATGGCATTATTGGCAGGTGACAGAAACTGTAGGGGAGGCCTCTGGAGGATGCAAGTCACTGGGGAGAATGTCCTTGGGGACTATATCGTACTCTAGGCCCCTTCTCTCTGGCTTTTTCTCTCTTCTTTTCATTGCCATGAGGTAAGAGCTTTGCTGCACCATGATGTACTTCTTCACCTTAGGCCTGGAAACAGTAGTGACTGCTAACTATGGACTGAGATAAACCTTTTGTCCTTTACACTGTTTACCTCAGATCCTTTGTTACAGTGATGGAAAGCTAACATGGGGAGGTAGAGATGTTACAGGAACTGAGAAGAAAGCAGGGGAAAGCTGGAGCAGAGTTGAAATCGCTGACTTCGCAGATGGGAGTGAAGCTGCCAGACTGGGTGGAGAATACCAGAAGCTGGAAGAAACAAGAAATTGTAGACTCCAGAAGGAGTACGAGCCTGTTAATACTTTGATTTCAGCTCAGTAATACTTCTTGCAAGATTTCTAGCCCCAGAACTATGAAAGAATACATTTCAGCCTTTTCAGTAGCTTAAGAATGTCATTAGGGACCCAGGTGCTGTCATCTTTGTGTGTCCTGATCTCAGCTTGTCTGCAGGTCTCTCCTCAGGATCCCAGACAGAAGGAAGCTATTGTAGGAGCATCACATGCAAACATGGCAACCATGAAGAAAACAGAGTGTTTTTCCTGTTGTGTATCTCCTTGTGTTAGCAAATAAACCCTTTTCCCAGAAGCCCTAGCAGAGTTTCTCTTGGGTCTCCTTTACCAGGGCTGAGTCTTAAACCCATATCACTGGCAAGAATCAGGGTCATTTGGGGCTGAAGGAAGGTGTCAGCCAGGAAGGGAGACATTGCTGTCCATGGCTGTTGGCTTTGGTGGCCAACAGTATTGGTCAGTGAGTGGCATAGACAAGACAGGGATGTTCATATAGGTCTCATAAAGAAGACCGGAGTTGTTAGTAACTTGGACAGTAGAATGACAAAAGGAAGAATTTGACTTTCAATCTGTCACTGTACTTTTTTCTTCCATAAACTTGATTGTCCATGTACTCTTCAGCACTCATATTTCATTGCCTGTACAAATAGAATATGTTAGATCTTTTAAAATTTTTATTCAACAAATATTGAGTTCCTACTGTATGTCAGCCACTGAGAACATGATGGATGGAGGAAATTCGGGCAGGAAGGATTGATTCCCTTTATCTTGAGAGAAAGAGTGTAGTCATTAAAAATGAATGCCCCCGCCTCCCCAAACTCCTGGTCTTTCCATATCCATCAATATTTTTTCTTTGTTGACAAGCTTCCTGCGGGGTGGTGAAAGACTCTAAATCACAGAAACCTTTTAAAGTTGATGGGAAGGGGCAGGCAAGTTTGCCACTTTTTTGAAGATCAGGGTTAGTGAATTTAGAGTCTTGCTGCAGAGAAAGAGAAGGTAAAAGCAATGATCATGTGTTCAAATCTTGGACAAATGCAATTTAAAAAAAAATAATGTGCTTTAAAATATTCAGTGTATGCCCAGAGTGACATGGCAGTATATCAGTCCATATTCTTCAGTGAGACATGATTAGTAGATTTTGCATGCCTATGCATACCCATATGTATGCATACACACACACACACACACACACACACAATTTATTATAAGACTTCTGTAGTTAAGGAGGTGACTACTAAAGTCTGAAGGCTAGAGAATCAAGAAAGCCCGTGGTGAAATTCAAAGACCTGGTAGTGTAAACTCCAGTTAGGTCACAAGGATGATGCTCTTGTACTTAAGTGTTTACTTGTTGTCACTTCTTGGAATATGTTCTTTTTTAATTCACTTGGCCAAGAACATTAATAAAACTAAAAAGGAAGGGCCTATGAAGCATGACTAGTTGAGAGACTGCACTCAGCAATTACATGCTTTAATCAGAGACAGGTCTTTGTTCAGGGGCCCTATAATGCCATCCTGTGCCTTTTACTGGTTCAGGTCATTCTTGGGTGCTTCTACAGTGATATCTTCATTCATGAACGCCTTTGTTTGCAAATAATTTGGTTCGCAAACCAAATTAGTTTGTCAGAATTTTGTTTTTGCAAACTCTACATTGATTGACAAAACTAACTGTGGCCATATTTCTCACACAAACACAAATGTGGCCATCTTTTCACCAAAACTGTAGAACAAGTAAGTTCATGAACCAAAGTACTACTGTATTGGGATCTGCAAGGTAGTATTCTGGCCAGAGACTCAAAGCCAGGGGGCCACAGGATATCCCTGGTGGCTTTCAGGATCTAAAGGACATAGATGCTCTTGGACCCCACAGAAGCATTCCAGTTGGCCATGGGGGAAACAGGATGAAGGAGTCAAGAGAAGGGGCTTGGGGAAGGCTCTGGACAACTCACACATGCCAATCCTAACCAGAGCAGCTTTCCCCAGATTTATCTGTTTTTACATGTTAGGTGTCTTAAGTTAGATTGCAGTTGATGTTTTTAAACATCCCACTCAGAGGAAGAAAGAAGAAAAGAAACAAGTCAAGAAACCCTGAAATTTACTGTTCTAATCTAGTTTCTTCATTTAATAGATTTCCTGACTATTAAAACCCTTCCATCCTCCTGATCTATTATTTTATAAATGTTAGTTCCAAAGCAGACCAATAAAATGTAATAGGTATACTTTTAAGTATCAAAAAATGAATGGCATTTAAATTAAAATCAGTAATGCAGAATGGGAAGTACCTGATCTGACAGCAATTATAATGAAAGAATGCTTAAGGAAGGCCAAGAATAGACCTGCTACTCTCGAAAATGTTCCAGGCTGTGACAAAGTGGGGTTTTCCATGTTACATCCAGTGTTACTTTGTCACTGTCCACTTGTGCTGACACCCTCCTCTGGATCAGGTCTTTACTTGTGAGACTGTCTTTCTGATCCAACCCTAATGCCACCAGCTTTGGAGGGCCATCTTTGAGACAATCGGCTAGATTTGTTCTGTCTTCCTCTTGAAATAACTACATTTTACCTTATCTTGTAATCACTCTTATGCTAAGTCCTTGAGTCAGGAACCAGCAGTTCCTGATACTTACCTTCCTTGGATCCAAATTAGTTCCTTTTATGAAACAGGTTTTTAACAAACATTGGTTGGATGAATAATTGAATAGTATGAGGTTACTTCTGTTTATAAAGGATATCTTTGGCCATGTTTATTAAAATTCACACAGGAGGTACTTACCCTCTGCTTTTTAGTCTGTTGGAGTCTCATGTTCTAGCATAACTACCATATTTGATAAGAAACGTGGACAGATATGGGGGGAGGTACCAAAGAGTGACAGTAACACAGGATACACCTGGAAATGGTTCAAAACAATTGAGCATATTTATCTAGGAAGAGAAGAAAACAGGGCAATAAGACAGCTGGCTTCTTATCTTTGAATATCTGACTTATGATAAAAGAATTAGACTCTATTTTTGTTGATTGTGAAGGAAAATCAAGGTTTGGTTGGAGAGTTGATATGGAACTCTTGAGCAGTGGAAGGGCCCGGCGCCCGGGGCCATCAGCTCCCAGATGCTGGTGTGATTCAGGTGGGCAAGAGGGATTAGAGCAGTGATTTTCGAACTGTGTCAGTCCACAGGTTCACTTGGGTCTGTGATGAAAACACTCATCCCAGATTCTCACTGCACTCTGGAGATTCAGAGTCAGTAGGTCTGTGGGTGGGATTAGGGATCTGTATAGAAAAATTCAGCCAGGCCCCAGAACCACTGGACTGAAGGACCACCTTGATCTCTTCCAGCTGTAGTAAGATGAGATGAATGGTTATACTATGGCCTCCTTGAGGCAGGATTCTTAAACACTCTACTTAGTGGAGGTGAAAGAGGGCATTCTGTTTGCTTGTATCACATGGAAAATTTGACTTTTAGAGGATCAGAAACTAGTCTAATGAGGCCGAGAGGTTTGTGTTTTCATTTTCATACCTTTTCTTTTTTTACAGAAGTGGCAAGTGGAGAACTTCACCCCTGGGTATATATTCAAGAAAATGAAAATACATGTCCATAATGTGTATATAATGACCTATATATAAATGCTCACAGCCACTTTATTCATAATGTCCAAAAAGTGGAAACAACCCCTCTCATCAAGTGATCTCTACCAAGTGATGTAGAAATAAAACATGGAGTATCCGTATAATAGAATATTATGTGGCATGTAATTGATACTGATGCTTGTTACCACATGGATGCAGCTTAAACACGTTAAAGTGAAAGAAGTCAGTTGCAAAGAAATCAAGTCAGATGAATCCATTTATATAAAATGTTCAGATTAGGCAGATCTATAGAGACAGAAATTGAATTAGTTGTCTTAAGAGGCAAAGGAGAGTGGCTGCTAGTAGGTACAGAATACTCCAGGGTGTATAGTTGGGCAGTTCTACCTAGGTGGCATGGCTGCTCTCAGCTGGCTTTCTCATGTGCCAGCTGATGGTTAGGACCTAGAGTGAGATCACTCATATGTTTCATACTTGGTTGGCTCTTGGTTATCTTACTGTACAGTTAGGCTGGCCTGGACTTCTGCACAGGACAACACTCATAGGGTTTCCAAGAGAAGCAAATGGGCAAGAGCAGTGCACAAACTTTATGCTTCAAGTTGACTAAAAAAAAGTCACAAAACCAAGCCCAGAGTCACACTGGAAAAATAGACACCACCTTCTAATAGTACAGTCAGTGACACTGTTACGGTGGCAAAGCAGGGAAGGGATGGATTTGTATATGGCCAGTTTAATAATTTATCAGCTTTTACTAAAATGCAAAGTGGCCTTGGAGGCTGGATGACTAGTACATGACTTTGTATTTAACTTCATACATAAATATACTTCTGACTTCCTACCTAGGAAGGTGGTAATGTAGCCTCCCGGCAGATTAACTCACATTTGTAGTGCAGACTTATGTCTTGTTATTGGTGTGACTTACAGCAATTTTGATAAAACTTTTAAGAACCCAAGACACAGTGGCAGAACCTACCCCCAAAATACTAAGACAAATAACTCATTCATTCCCTCAACAATTAATTATTGAGCAGATACCTTCCTGTGTGACAGCCTGGATTCATCAGGGACAAGATAAACTCCATCTTTACAGAGGTTCTGTTCCTGTGCAGGAGAAGGCAATAAACAGAAAGACAAAGACCAAGTAGCGATCAATATGTATAAAGAAGGTGGGAAAAAAGGGTGGTGAAAAGATTTTCTAGAGTTGGCCTAGCTTTCTGAGACTGTTTCTTTTACTTGCCTTTGGGTTTTGCTTTGTTTTGTTTGTTTTTCATCAGGTCACCCTTTGGTGGGTCAGGGTCCAGATGCTGACTGGAACCTAACAGCTCATCTGCTGTAGTAGGCTCCAGTGGATTTTATTTCTGACAGAGCAGGGAGCTGAAGAGCTAGTGCAGGCCTTGCCACCATGGGGGTAATGAGGCCCAACTTGTCCTGAAGGCTGGTATTGCAGTACAGTCGTTGGCTGTCGGTGCTTCAGAGGCCCTATTAGATTTGCACTTACCAGGAGCAGAGTCCTCAGAGAACATGCTGTGGGATTAGTGCAGTGTAATTTGGTTTGAGGAGAAGTGGACATGAGAGATGGTTGAGTTAAAGGGGTGGTAACCATAGCAACAAGATGCTATAGTTGGGTCACTGCAAAGAGAATATTGACCAACTCAGATTGTCCCAACCCTGACTGAGAATCTGGCACCTTAAATTACCCAGGTAGAGAAAGATGGGGCGAGAAAAATTATAGATGCTTTGTGTGGCTCTGCTCTTTGTTAGCTTGGACAGTGAAATGGCCTTTTAATTTCTGTTTGTTCCTTTCTTCAGAGTTTAAGCCAGCTATTATGCAGACACATCTTCTGGGTTAGCATTTTATAATTACTGGTAAGCGGTCATGAATCTACTGCCAATAAGTAAAGGTGGTATCTGTGACATAATTTTAATTCCTAGAATTTTTACAAGTTCCCTTCCCCACCACCTCCTCTTCAAAATAAATATCTTTTAATTGTATACTTTGCTTTGGGAGGGCTCTTTTTGCAATCCTTTCTCTTTTCTAACAGATAAGGTTCAAAATAAGAAAGAAAGGTTAAAAATATAATCCTTCATCCCCTTCAATTTGTCTGAAGAGAGAGTAATAAAGTGATAAATCTCATTTTTCCCAGAAAGTCTAATTTCCTTCTCATTCATCAAAGCAAGTGGGAGGGACTTGGCAAGTCCCTGGATGCCGAAAATGTTTCTTGTTTAATTGTTATCAAACAAAGCTGCTTCCACATTTGCAGAGGACAGGCTTGCTGCTGCATCTGGCATGTGTGTGAGATGTCAGCTTCTGAAGGCTGTGAGCCCGGTGCTGGCCTAGTATGTGGTCCTGCTGCACGGCTGACAGCATGGAGCAGCGCTGAGTCACTTAACTGTTTGCACTCAGATTAGCAGTGTCTGTTGCTACTAATGAACGGAGTCCACCCAGCCATTCGCCCTTGATCGACAAATGTCTGGCCTCATAACGTGGGAGTCCTGCATTGTTACCCGTTGCCTGTGCCTGCTCAGGTGCATGGGAGCAGACAGCTCTGGTGACATGCATTGTGTATTGGCTTCTGCCCCTCTACCTTGTTAACCCATCCCCCAGCCCCCCTTCAGAGAAACCATGGCCCCCAGGTGCCCAGAGTCCAGGGAAGTGTTATCTTGCACACACAGGTTTGGTTCTTCTGCCAACTTGGCACTGTACTGTAGGAGAAGCCAGGGCAATGTCTTGAGCTAACGTGTTCTTCCCCAGTGTGGGTTTTATCTCTGTCACTCAGGATATGCTGGTGGCCATGCTGGACCTTATAGTAGGTTACCATAAATGAGATGTCCGGACTCCAGAGGAAGCACAAGGTCACACTGTGTCCAGCGTGAGGAAGTGACGGCTTGGTACACCTGCTGAGTCCCTTCCAGTAGTAGCTATTGTGGTGGTCAAAAACAACAGACTCCAAAAAGAAAAAGAAAAAAAGTGCTTTATTAGCTGAGCTCAGGTGACACTGTCCCAGGAGCTGATCAGGGAAAGTGTGGACCCAGCAGGGGGGTTGTAAGAGTTTAAAGTTGCAGACTGCAAAGGGAGGGGATAAAGCTTGAAGATCAGTTTGTCTCCATAGGAACCAGGGAGGTAGAAGGGATTGCATAGTGGGTAAGTTATAAGGTTGCAAGTTGAACTGTGAGTATACAAATCTTACAGACAGGGACAGTCATATAAGTCTTTACAAAAAAAGAACAGGGTTTAAAGGCACATTTTAGATTTCTGAGCTTACAACAGCTATTATAATTTCTCTTGAATCAAGTGAAAGGGTTTTTTTTTGTTTTTTTGTTTTGGTACCAGGGATTGAACTCATGACCTAGCACTTGCCAGGCAGGTGCTTATACCACTGAGCTAAATCCCTGGCAAATGAAGGGATTTTCACTAATGTTTTTTTCTCAGACACGTGCTTAGATACTTGGCTCTTCCTGGAATATTAGTTAGCTCCGGCCATGTAGTACAGTACCCCCCGCCCCACCCCTGCAAGTTTAATGAACTAAAATAGCAGTAGTTTTTATTGCTCTAAGTGCCCAGGTCAGATAGGTGACCCTGCAGAGGTGACAAGGCTCCACTCATCTCAGCTGGGCTCCCTCACACATCTAGAGTTACCGATAGGTCATCTGGCCTCTGCTGGTCCCCAGTGGCATCTCCTTCATGTCTGCTGGTCAGCCAGGCCATGTGACAGTTGTCACCCAGCAAGCTAGCCCAGGCTTGTCCTTGTGGCATTGGCAGGGTTCTTTGAGAACAGGCAGACACACCAAGGACCCTTTAGGCCTGACGAAAACTCCTGTAGTTCCATATGTCAGATTCTGATTGTCAGAGCCAGGTCCAAGACCAGCCTGGATTCAGGAGGTTGAGGAGTGGATATTCACTCTTTATGGGAGAAGCTGCAGTTAATGTTGTAATTAGGGCCTGCACAGGCGGAGGTCATCGCTGAAACCACAGTTGTGAACAGTGTTATTAAATAGTAAGTATTTTCTATTCTTGTGTTGTGCTCCTAAAAGGCTAGGGTTTTCTGCCTTTCTTGCATAGTAGCGAAGGTCAGGCAAAGATGTGAATTCACCAGCTGGAGTGGGTGGGTGAGAGTCTTGGAACTGAAGCTTTGTGCACATTATATGTATTTTCCTCTGGCCCCTCTTCTACATCTAAGAACTCAGCTTTTTTTTTTTTTTTAAACTTACTCTCTTTGAATGTTTTGAAAGCCAGAGTTGTCTAAAAAGAGACAACTGCTCTCTTAGACTCTATTGTGTTGGTCTAATTACATATCAGCAAAATGTTTTTGTGGGGAATTGTGTGTAAAACAAAGGGGAAAACGATGTCTCCAGCCGGCCATCAGCCTGTGCTGCCTTCCCTCCCGCTGGCTGGCAGGCAGGCAGGCAGGCGCAGTGGTCCTGGAGAGGCCCTAGGGAAGGGTGAGGGTGAGGAAGGCAGGGACTTACTCTTTGTCTAGAGAGAATGGAAGGGAAGTTACCCCCCCACCACCATGGCTTCCGTCAGACAGGGATCCCTATGCCTAACCTCCAGACCGCAGGTCGAGCAGTCTGTGGGGCAGAAGCTCAGGTCTTCGCTTCCAACACCCACACAGCTGAGCTGCCTGAATGTAAGAGTGGTGAGGGAATTGGGATACCAGGCATAGCCGTGCCTTTAGGATGGCGAGAGACACTGGCCCAGCATCATCTGTTCACCTTCCTCACTGGGAAGCCCAGTCCTTGGCCATCCTTGACCCTGCTTGAGTTTTCATCTACCCTAGGTTGACCAGCACCTCCAAGTTCTTCTATCCATTCTAACCGTCTGCTGACTTTGGGCTGTGGATCAGTTTTTTGTCGCTGCTGTAACAAATTACCAAAAGTTTAGTGGTTTCAGCATCGTATGTTTATTTTTTTATAGTTCTGGAGGTCAGAAGTATGGGATGGGTATTAAAGGCTAAAGTCAAAGTGTTGGTGGGACCACATTCTTCCTGGAGACTTCAGGAGAGACCCAGATGCTTGACCCTTCCATCTTTTGGAAGCCGTGCATGTTCCTTAACTCAGGGCATTTTCCTTTCCTGGCATCACTCAGCCTCTGTTTCTGTCATCACATCTCCTTCTCTGACTCTGACCTTCCTACCTTTTACTTATAACCCAGGATAAACTTTTCCATCTCAAGATCCTAAACTTATATTTACCGAATCCCTTTTACAGTGTAAGGGAAGCTAGTCAGAGGCTCTGGGAATTGTGTATAGATAGCGTTCGAGGTCATTATGCTGCCTATCACAGACTGTTTTGTTCAGCTCTTTCCTAGGTACCTCTGCAGTTCCTCACATTCTGCATGCCTAGAGTAGCGCAATTCCCTTGCATTGCCCCTCCTTGTCCTGTATGGTTTTGCATAGCTGTGAGTCACCATTATCCAGTTCCCTATGCCACTGTCTGGATTTAACAAGTGCAGCACTGATGAGCACTTGGGTGGTTTCCAGCGAGTAACTCTGTACATCTTCCATTTTTTTATATGTAGGACAGATTCCCAGAAGTGAAATTTTTTAGTCAAAGGGCAAATGTGTTTGTAATTTTGAGAGATAGCATCAAATTGTTCTCCACAAGGGTTGACTCAGTTTGTCCTACGGTCCTCTGTAAGAACGCTTGCTTCCTGACAGCCTTATCAACAAAGGGGTTGTCAAACTTGAAGATTTTCTCAGTTTTGTATGTAAAAATAGTGTCTCAGCATAGCTTAAAGTTCTCTTATTATAACACTCTGTATTTTTGCATGTGCTTAATGGGCATTTGATTTTCCTTTTCTGTGATCTTCACATTCTTGTTCAATATAAATTTACATTACTAGATTTTAAAATTAATTTGTAGAAAGCTCTAATGTAAAATTTGGGTATGTCTTAACATGCAGGTGGGATTTAGCTAATCAAAAATTTTGGGGGGCTTTTGGAGTAAATTATTTAGAAAAGCCACGCATTGGACCCTTAAAGCATTAAATAATACAACAGTGTTAAACATGGGTAATTAGACACAGGCATCTGTTTCTTTTCTGAAAAAAACGCCAGTGAAATGATATTAAAGAAATTACATAAAAGGATACTCTGACAATTGATCCTTGTGTTCAGATCCTGTATTTTTTTTTAAGATTCTGTATTTTCAAAGTCACCTGCTATTAAAATTTATTTGTAACTCTTGTCAACATGTGTGGCATTTTGATGGACATTGTTGATGTGCAGAAGAGCAAAACATTTGAGCCACTTGATGTGCTTGTTTCCAGCCGAGGTGAATGAGGGGTTGCTGTCTCACGTGTCAGTGCTCATGCTATGAACAAGTGTCCTTTTCAGAATCTACTTACTACTGCATTTTCCTACTTACTCTTTTTTTTTTTTAACTATAAACAATGCCTAAGAATAGTGCTGAGGGTACTATTCATTGCTCCTGAGAAGATGCTAGGATGTGTTTTACACAGCAAGCAAGTATTAGGTAAGTTTTGTTCCAGTGTGAGTTCTATGCCTTTGCTTCTGGTTCAGCATTAAAATCAACAGTATATGTTAATCAAGATGTCTTTAAACTGAAATAGACATAAAACAAAGTTTTGTGTCACAAAAAAATGTCACCAGAAGCTGACAGTAATTTAACCCTGCATTTCCATGTTGATGATGCATTTATAAAACATAACTTCAAAGAATAGTGGAGACCAACTCTAGAAAGACACATACCCAAGGGAACAAAAAAAGTAGAAGAGGAAATAAAGATGAGTGATTTTTTTTTTTTTTTACAAGAGGAAACAAACTTTAGAAGATAGAAAACATTAACTGGTTCCAGAAGGTGGAGGAAACTGACACCTTGGATGAGAAAGGAAAGAACCCAAGAAAACCTCTGGTCTTCAAAGCCCCCAAGTCATTAGGGAACAGGGGAAGTAGTGAACTGCAGAACTGAAAGGAAGGAAATTGGTTTAAAGTTTTAATATGATGTAGAAAGATCCTGAATTCTCCATCTGTCTCACACGCAGCCTGGTAACTGTAAAGGTGATGCAGGGATCAGAAGGAACTACATAAAGAGATAAAATATATGTATTCATGAAATAAAACCAGGGTGCTCTTAAAAAAAGAAAAAGGAACAAAAACATAAGAAAAAACTTTGGAATCTTAAAAATATGTCAGCAAAAACATAATAAAAAGGCTGGAAGGAAATCTCTCAGAAGGTAAAATAAGGATATGGGGATAGATAATAAAATTAAAATGTTAATACCATATTTTGACTAACAGAGAAAGGAAAAGAGAAAAAGGAAGACGATGAAATATGGGAGAAAAGTTATCAAGTGACACAGAATAACAAACCAAAAACCAAACTCTTTACAGAACTGAAGAATAAGAGTCTTCAGACTGCATGACCATCAAGTGTACAATGTTTTCAGTAAATAAGACCTGCACCAAAGGGTATTTTGAAATTCTGGAATGTCTTGGAAAAAATCCTAAAAACTTCTAAAGCATTACAGCAGGTTCCATTCAAAGGATTAGTATAGTAAAAAGACTATCTTAGGAACGTCAGTATCTAGAAGCTAGTGCAGCAGTACTCTCAAGTTGGGGGTGGGGTGGGGTTCAGCTCAGATTTCTTTACTCAAAGTGAAGATAAAGGTATCTTTAAAAATGCAGCTTCAACTGACTTTCAGGCCATTGTTTCCTAGGGAACCATGAAAGGATATGTTCCAGAAAAATGAGATGAAGCCAAAAAAGGAGATGTGCCAGTGTGAGAAGAAGCCAGGCATGGAAAGAAGTCAGGCCAGATTTGAGTGTCCATGGACCTTCAGAAAGGTCTCAGTGGAAAAATGTGGTACATATATTTAGGTTCATGAGATAGTTGTTGATAACATAAAATAGAGCACTGAGAAATATTTATAAAGGTGTAAGAATGGAAATGCATTTTAAATTAAACATAATTATTAAAATTACATAATAACCATTTGGGGACACAACGAATGAAGTGAGAAATATGTATGGGAACAGTATTGCTGTATTTCTTACAGCAGGAAATCAAAAGATACACCTAAAATTGGTAAGTATTAGTAATAGAAATATACCTGGACAACGTGTTGCGCATTGGCATCTCAGTGGCAATTTTAGAAAAGATTTAGGAGTGATTTTACAGGCCTCTACCTTTCCATGCCATCATGGTGGAAATAAGGGCTTCCTTAACTTTGTGGACATCAGGACAGAAACAGAATGCCCTTCACTTGGTTCCTAGCACCTTTTGGAAGGGGAGTTGAATTCCTTCCTTCATTTATAGTCCTGTATGTACAGTCATGTACCAGAAGCAAAGTAGTTTCTTTCAAACTACTGTATATTGTGTTGTCATAATTTTTGGAGGGTAAGGGAAGGTTGTATTGAATGTCTTTTTCTCTAGGTGATTTGCAACCACTGGAGAAATTATAGGGAACAAAGGGGAAAAGAGCCATAAATACAAATGAATTGCTTTTATACAAGTTGAAGAACCACAGGACATGCTCCAATTTTTTTAAACACTCCAGGTGTGATGGGAGATTATGTATCCACCACAGGAGAATGGAGAGTTAATTAAAATTTTTGCTCCAACTCACAGAAAGAAATGTCTTTTTATTTGATAAGCAGGTTGGCTTTTGAGTGCTGTTCCTGCTTTCTTCTCTCCTCACTAGTGTGTCACAGAAAAGCAGATCAAAGAGAGCCTTCCATCCGGATCTGTTTCCTGCCACCTTTCTTAGCTAATGGACTTAAAAGTGCCTTTCACTGCCTTTATGGAACTCATCCTGTGTTTTCAGAAATGCTATCTTCTTACTGCACTGATAATATGCAAACAGATTTTGATGGATACTTACCAAAACCCACAATTAATTAATTAAATCAAGACCATCCCAAACAATTGAAGTGGGAGAGCCTGGAGTGTCACACCTCACCCCTACTATTTGTATTGTACTCAACTCACCAGTGATTGGTGGCCAGAAATTAACACTTAAGATTGAACCGCACAGGCATCCCTTCTGTTTTGTTGTTTTCCCTTTTCCTTTTGGTCTTTATGATTTGACACCTCTGGCTGACATCTCCTACCCTAGGGGGAAAGGAATGTCTGGGAGGAATCCTGCTGTTTTCTCTTGGAGATGGTGACAAAATGAAATAACATGGAGTAAAATGGAAGCTGCCCTGGTGAGGCCTGTATGAGCAGGCAGGCGGCTCGGGTGCAGTAGGGGTTGGTCACTGTCTTGCAGCTCTGGGCGCATGGAGAGAAAACCCCGGCCAGGGTCCAGCCACCAATAAAAGGACTCCATTCTGCCACTCAGGGCTTTGTGAGGCACAAGAGCTTGTCCTGGTTGCTATGGCTACTGTCTGATTGTGGCGGGTTTGTCACAGCGCTTGATAAAGTGGGAGGGTTATTGTTGATAGGCCCAAGTAATCATAACCTCACAACGTTGGAGAGTGGATTTAAATTTCTCTCTCCCCTCCTTTCTTTAAACTGGGAACACAGATGGGGGCAGGGCATCTCTGGATACAACAGCCTAGGACTCTTCCTTTAGTCTGCATGAGGGCCAGGCCCAGCAAGGGGTATCCTGGCTGCCCTGGTCTGGAAAGGGAGGGTCCCTGTGCCCAGAGGCCCACTGGGAGGCCTGCTGTGCCATCTCCGGCCTGACTGGGGCTTCAGGGAGGGGCCACAATTGCATTCTCTGCTGAACCTCCCAACTGTTTATATTGCTCCTTTGCTCCCTTCCCTAGGTTCCTCCCTTCTTTCTTACCCAGTTTTCCTGCTTTCTCTTTCCCTTTCCCCCTCCATCCTATGCCACCAACAGTATTTCTCACAGAAACACAGTTGTTACTGTAAACATCCAGCTGTTTTTTTTCTCACATGGAGAATGACAAAGATTAGATTGGACGTGACAGCTGATAGAGTCTGACTACAGAACTGTGGGCTCTACTTTTGCCAAAAGGGACCTAAGACTGTCTAGGTAGTGATTCTGTGCAGTATGGAGAGGCTCTAAAGCACAGATTCCAGGGTCTCTTCAGACTTCTTGGTTCAGGAAATCTGGACTGGGCTCAGAATCTGTATTGTTCACAGCTTCCCAGGTAAGGACCAGACTGCTGGCTCCAGAACCAGGCTTAAAGAACCACTGCATAGCCAACACTTACACAGTTGAGAAACTGAGGCTCCCAAAGTGGAAATGAGTTGCCAAGTGTTTTGGTGACTTGGTACCATGTGGGTTTGGTACCCAGCTAACAAAGCTTTAAAAACCAGGAGAACAGGCAGGGCAGGCTGATCCATCACCTCTCTTGTGACTCCCTGTCCATGGGAGCTGGAGGAGCTGGTTTTGTTCCCCAAAGGTCACAGCAGGCCAGCTCCTACCACCCTAGAGAGGATAGTGTCATTAGGGTCAGGCGTTCCCAGGCAAGAGTCCTCCCCGTGTGTCATACACACTGCCTGCAAGTGAAGTATACCCTGCCTTGTGCACTGTGCTCAGATCTGTCTCGTGATCTGCACCTGCCCAAAAGTCTGCTTGGACCATGGCCAGGATCCTTTCCTCTTTCACTGGCATTTGAAAGTGGTGGCCCTGACAGCAGACCATTGTACTTTGGTGACTTGCATGTTTGAGTTCTGTGAACTCAAGGAGCAAGATTGTGCCACTGCTCACCTTTATACCCTCTGCAGCTGTAAAACACTAGCAGAGTGAGCCCTCGTGGGCACATCAGTTGGAACAACTCTGGATGCATGTTTGAGGTTTTCCCAAGCCATCAACAAGAAGCCAAGTAATGGAGGTGGGAGTCTAGCATATATGTAAAACAGGTTAGGAAGCATGTTATTCCTTGGTGTAGAGTGCAGCATGAGAAAATGGAGGTGGTGTAGAGAAGATTCCTGTGTAGTGAACCTGAGTGCAGTGACCACACATTGTCATTTTGTGCAGATAGGGCTGTTTTTAAATGGAAAGACAAATGTCAGTCCCCTGGCTCCTGATTTAAAATAGCACATGGGTAGCATCTGCTTTTCCCTGGAAGGCGGGGTGCGTAACACAGGTGCCTGTGCGTGTGTGTACATGTGTGGGTGGGTGGGTGTACACACGTGTCGCTGCTGTGGCTGGATGCAAATGACTTAATCATTTGTCACATGTAATTTAATTCCCTATGACATGCTCTGAAATCATCCAGGGCAGCATGTGTTATCGTATGCCCTCAATGTGTCTTTGAAGCAAGGTATCCTGCTTCTTCAATAAAACTCACAGGAAGCTATTTGTTCAGACAAGAATAAAACAAAATTAATGGACTAATCTTTTGGCTCTAACTCTTTGCCGACTATAGACCGTGTCAGGGCCTTCAAAGAAGTCCCATGTTGACAGTTTGGCTCCAGACTGTTTGGCATGAATTGGAGTTCCCTGTGTCTTCTCTGCTGTGTTGGGCCAGTGGATGGAACAGTCCACTGTTGCTGGGGCGCTAGCCTGTGGTGGCAGGAACACTAACTGTGTGTGACCTTTCCTCCCCAGGGTGTGGAAGTGCAGACAGACTATGTGCCTCTGCTGAACTCTCTAGCAGCCTATGGCTGGCAACTTACCTGTGTGCTGCCAACTCCTGTCGTCAAGACGACCAGGTAACTGACGCTAGTTATTAGTGTGGGATGCTGTCTGTGCGCTAGGCACTGTTCCTGAGACATATGCCATGTGGATAGCTTTACTTAATGCTGTGACAAACCTATGGAGCCTGGTCCCTTATCATTTACATTACATCCAACTGGGAATGACAGAGACAGTACTGCACCTGTCTGCCACCATCAGTGGGAGCATTCCTCGGCACCCCACCCCACCCCAAGAGCTTTGGCTGGTGCTGGTGAGTCAGTCCTGCCCAGCAGGACCAAGATGAGCCCCTAAGCTGTCAGGGCTGAAGCCCCTTTAATGCCCAAGAAATTCAGCACTTGCCATGTGTCCTAGGCTAGGCTAGGTAGGCCTTTTGATATAAAATCTCAATCCTCAGAATAAAGAATCCTGAGATAGAATTTTTTTTTTAACCAGTTTTACAGCTGAGAAGAGTACGGCCAGGGATGTGAGGAGCTGGTGATCACGGTGCTGCTCAGTGTCCCCACAAAAGGGATGTAAAGCCCAGTGCCTGGGGCCCTGCTTGTGGCATTACTTGTAATTTCGTACTCATAGCTATTTCATCCTATTCCTTACATAAGCCCGCATAGGGGACCGGAGGGAGGATTCAGGACCAGGGGGTCTGCATTCGCCTCTGCCTGTGTGAGCTGGAAGCTGTTCCAGAACTCATTTCCAGTGTGTAACAGTGGTAGTCGGCTGCCTCGGAGCATCTTGGTGAAGCTTAAATGAGCCCTTTTGGGTGAAATCACCAGCCTGGCTCCTGGCACAAACCAGATGGCAAGACAATGCTTTCTGATGCCTTTCTCTGTGACTCATGGGTGAACGCAGTAAGATGTTTGCAAAATACGAAGAAAGCAATGAGAGGAATGGAAGTGTTTTCCTTTAGCTGTCTGTTGTCAGGTCCATGGTGTCCTGCCTTCACTGTATCAGAACAAATGAGCTGTTACAGCCACAGCTGATTAGCAGGCACCATCCATCCCACTGCCTGCTTGGCACTGGTGTCTCTGTAGGAGCCGTGCCACAGAGGACGCCAGTGCCAGCCATGCCCTATGCTTGCCTGCCTGTCCCAGCCACTGTTCCCAAAGATGGACTTGGAAGGTGCTCTGCCCCTCTGGCACTCACTGAGGCAGCTACTATGTCCTCATTTGGCTGAGACACCAGCTGCTGCCTCGTGGCCAGCCCAAGGAAACTGAACTTCCCACAAGGAAGCTGACAGACTGGTCAGGCCTCTGAAATAACCCCCGGGTATGAGGGGGTGAGAAGATGGAGCAGGGGCACTTCTTGACTTCCTTTCATAGTTTGGTGGCAGCTTTCCTTTGCTTTAATGTAGTTAGGGACCACAGCATGCTAGTCAGGCTTGGGGCTTCTGGTGCACCATGACTCACTCGGCTCCGTGTGTTGCAGGGAAGGGAGTATATCCACCAAGCAGATTGTCTTTCTTCAGAGACCATGTCTACCTCAGAAAATCAAGAAGAAGGAATCAAAGGTAAGAGACCTCGGTTGCCTTACTGGATTTCCCTCAGCAGGGCTTCGCTGCCTAATGGATTTTCTGTAGCAGTGGGGTGGGCAGCTTGCTCTGACTTGCAAGGGCTCTCGGAGCCAAAGAAACACCTGAGCCCCTTGGCACACTGCTAAAATAGGGTAGCCAAAGGGACTGGTGGGCGGTTCTGCTGGCCAGGCAGGAAAGGCAGAGGGCACAGGCTCTTCTCAACACTTGCACTTGCCAGAGAGCCCCATGAGGCCAAAAGCAGGAGCTCAGAGTCAGCTGTAGTCCGGTCAGAGGTGTGGATGGCTGAAGCTCACGGTTAGCTTCCCTGCATGTTAATCTCACTCCAGCTTGGCTGGCACTCTGGCCTGACCCCTCAGGAACCAAAAGTCTGCTGATACTGGCAAAGAGACTGTCGGAGCAGTGCAACTCAAAGGCTTTGAATGACAGCTGTGGGCAGGGGCCAGCCGTGGCCTGTGTGTGGCAGGACGTCCTCAGCCAGGGTTGTACTCAGCGATCCCCAAGGTTTCCTCTCAATGAACTCCTCAAGAACTGAGCACAACTGCACACACAGGCCCTGACCAGTCTCAGAATCTTCTCCATGTTTCCTAGGCTGAGTTCCAGTCCTCTTTTTATGTCAGATGATTTTGGTGCTTCCCCTCCCCATGCTTTTCAGCCTGTGGATGCTTTTCATGTATGTTACAGGTTGGATCTTAAATGTCCCCACCCCCAAGACTCATATGTGAAAGCTTTGTCCTCAGCTGACTGCAGTGCTGGGAAATGGTAGCACCTGTAGGAGGCAGAGCACAGTGGGAATGAGCCCTTGGAAGGGACACTGGCACTTGGTCTCCCTCCCTCCTGCCCCGCTTCCTGGCTGCCATTTTTCAGCAGCTCTTCTCTCAGCTGCTCCCTGCTGTGATGTGCTGCTTTGCAAGAGGTCCAAAAGCAGAGCAGCCAACTGACCAGAAACTGAAAGCTCTGAAACTGAGCCAATATGAACATTCCTTGTTTTCAGTTGGTTTTCTTATATATTTTTGTCATGCTAACAAGCTAATACATGGGGGTATGCCGCCAGTTGCTCAGGAAGAGGGCAGTAAGTTGAATGAACAACCAAACCCCCAGTTAGATCAGCTGGATCTACTACACTCCATTTTGCTGGCCAAGGGCACACTCGGGAGGAATCTGCCCGAACTGGTCAGCTCTACATACTCGGCTCCATCCCCATGTTCCTCATGTTCTTTGGACACAAAGCCCTACCTAAGCAGGAGCATTCAGTAAGCAAACAGCCTGGAGCATTCTTTCACCAGCCAACAAATCCAGGGGGTGCCCACTCGTGGGACGAATGCCAAGGCAATGAAGACGTGAAGCCAGATGGGCTGGGGTGCAGAGGAAGGTCTGTATCCGGGCTCTGAGATTACAGTGTGACAGGTGACAGCAGCGGTGGACTAGAAGGCAGCTGCTGAGCCTCCATTAACCACCAGGAGCAGTTGGCTGCCAGCTAGAAGATGGATAGCCACAGACCACTGTCAGGTACCACTCGCTCAGTCATGGGCTCATGGAGATGGCATCATCTGTAGCAAGTGACATTCAACAAGCGACACGCATGAGGTCACCCACCAGATGCTGGAAGGGATCAGCTTCAGCTCTTGACGAGGGAAATGGCGCTACCTTTCCTTGCCAGGTGCCTCCCTGGGGTGCAGCTTGACTTTGGCGGAAAGGCCCTGATATCTCACAGAGGGGCACAAGTCACCAGCAACTTGAGCTGGCAGGAAAGTTTGAGAGGTAGATTTTAAAAAGCTGCTCTAAGGGGAAAAGTCAGAGAGCATGAGTCTCTTTTTCCTAGTCAGTGAGAACTTCCAATTCTCACCAGCTATATAAATACAAAGGGACCTCTTCCCTTTTCAATATCTACTTCCTGCGTCATCCCAAGATCTGGTATCAAGCACTTGTTCTCTGCAAGACCTCTGGGTCGCCTCACTGGTAGACAGGGGACTTTGCAACCACACTTCTTGGAAGAATCGTCTGTGCTCAGTGTCTTTGTTCCTGTCATTCCTGCCTCAGCTGTCTCTTGTCAGTGTCCCCTGGTGACCCTGACAGTGACTCCCATCTATTCCTCATCGTACCTGGGTTCCCGTAGCTCTGGCCATGTGGGCTTCAGCCTTGTCTTTTAGTCCCGTGCTATTACCTTCTCCTGACTTTCTGTCTACTGAGTTTTCAGGATTCAGAGGCGCTCCATTTCTCCTCTGAGCTATTCCCAGAAAACCTCCCTCATGCCCAGGGTATCATGTACCACCTCTATGTTGCTGTTGTCTGCATCATCAGCCAGCTCTTCCACAAGAGTCCAGCTCCATCTGTCCTGTTGCTTGCTCCACCTCAGAGCAGTCTTGTGACTTTGCCACTCCTCATATCTGGCCCATCTGCCGCTCACCCACCCAGGAACAGCACCCATCCAGGGGCTGTCCCTGATTCACCCCTCTCCTTCCCTGTCTTCAGTATGTCCTTAAGATCTGTGTGTTTTAGTTTCCAGACACTCTAGAATAACCTCCACCATCACTTTCCAACTACTCTAGGCTCCCAGTAACAGGGTTCTCTGTTGAATATGCTTTCTGTGCAGAGCCAAAATGAGCTTTTAAAAAAACAAACTGAGTACATCACTCCACTGCTTAAAACAGTTGTAAAGCTTTATATTAAAGATGGAAATCTGTACTGTGGCCCACAGGCCCTGTGTGGTCTGGCGTCTCTCATCTCTGCAGTCAGCCCCCTCTTCTCTACATTCCAGCCACATCTGCCGCTGCACTGCTCTGTGCCTCCTTGATCGCAGGGCGCTGCTTGGCTGGTCCTCTGCCTGGGATGCCTCCAGTCTGGCATCTGAGCAGCATCTTCCCAGATGTCTCAGTTGCTTTCCCAGTGAGGCACAACATCTGACACCACAAATTAAAAGAAGACCCAGTTTCTAGAGGTTTCAGGTGGCTCCAAGGCTGGGCAACAGGCAGAGGAGAAAAAGCTCATTGCCTGGTGAGAAGGGTCAGGGAGGGAGACAGAGAGAGGAGGAGCAGGAAAGAGGGCAGCCAGTCCACACCACGCCCGGCCCCAATGACCCACCCTTGCTGTCAAGATTCCACCTCCTAACAAGTCAGCCATAAGCCCTTTAATCACATCATCTCCCAGAAGCCGAGCCTGTGAGCACCCGAGGTTTTAGGAAACATTTTAGAGCTAAACCATAATACTAGGAGCATGAGCCAGGTCATGCCATGCTCCTCTGTAAATATACTGGGCAAGAACCGGCTCCCTGCCTTGCAAGTGCTGCTCAAGGCCTGTGATCTTTGGTAGAGTCAGATACTTGCTGCAAGAGAGCAAACCCTGTATCCCTCTGATTGTTATTTAGGCACTACTGGGTTTTAGCTGGTACTCAACAAATATCTGATGAATCAGTGAATGATTAATCAAACTTTGGAGCCCTGGAACACACATCTAGCACTGAAATTTGAGAAATTGCAAGACAGGCACACCAAAGATAAGGCATCTTCAGTGCTTTTCAGTGGCAACACTGACAGAATTCTCCCAGTGTTGTTTAAAAGAAATCATTGTGTATGTGATTTTTCAAAACAAACGTAGACTCCTTCAAAGGGAACAGCTGATTTCTACCACACCAGAGAAGTCTTCCTTTCAGCAAACTACTTGGACACATACTGGACAGTTTCTCAAACATGCAAATTAAACCCACTAGCCCCTGCTGACTCTGAACTCTGGATACATACTAATGTAAAGAATTTTTCTTTTCCTGGCTGGGGGTATAGCTCAGTGGCACAGTGCCTGCCTGGCAAGCACAAGGTCCTGAGTTTGATTCCCAGTTACCCCCCTCCCGCAAAGTAATTTTCTTTTCTTTTATGCAGCTCTGAACTGGGTGGCTGCTAGATTTGGTGCCACAGTCCCATTAATACTCTGGCTCAAACAGGCCCCAATTCGGCCCAGCCTATCTTCCTGGCACTTGTTGGCTGCACTCAGACTGCCTATGGGTGCTCAGGTAGTGGGTGCCTCTCCAAGTGGGCCCACTTGCACTTACCATGCCTCAAAGGCTCAACCGAAAGATGGGGTGCAGCCCAGCCTCTCCTTGCTTGCTGTCTCCCTTTTGAGCCTTGGAGTGGGAATAGTTTTGTTACTTGTTATATGCTGTCACTGCCCCATGCCTGAAGGAGAAAGCGAGGTCTGTGTAGTGGAGGGAGACAAGTGTAAATACCGGAGAGAGGAGGCGGACACCTCCCCTACCGACCCACCTGCCCAGGTGTTCTTAGTTCCTTGGTTTTCCATGAGCCAACAGAATTGGCATCAGGTGGGTACCCTGTTAAAATCAGGTGTCTGCCTCACTCCCTCAGCCTTCCAGGTGACCCCTATGCCTACTGAGGGCTGAGGGCCAGGGCCCTCGCTGATGTGTCAGGGCTTTCCGTAGGCTCACTAGTGGCCCTCCATTCAAACTTCATCATCACTGAACTTTTAAAAATGGGCCCATCAGAAAGCCTTCGGTGTAGATATGTTTTTAGTAAATTGAACCAAACCATCTTTAATGGCAGTTAGATCTGGACTTCCACTAGCTGGCCACTCAGCTTAATCAGCTGATTACCCGACCTGTCAGGGACCTGCGTTTTGTCCTCATAAAGCCTGAAGGTGGGGGCAGTTACACCTTGGGCTGATCCACTCCATAGGTGTGGTCTTCCTTGTCACTTCCTCTCTTGCCTCTCCTCCAGAGCAAGTGTGAAGCCTTCTGTCAAGAAGGGGACTGGAAGGGCAAAGCTGGTGAGGTTAGTCTGAATTCCAGCTGTCATTTCCTAGCTCTGAGTTGGGACACGTTGCTTGACCTCTAGATGATCATTACCACCATGCTAATGTGAATTGAGGGGCTTGCTTTGGGAATTTAGGGGAACACTGTAAGCCAGTAGGTGTCCACTAGGTCCCTGCTCTTCCTTGGCAGGTTGGTCCGTTTGCCTTCGCAACAACTCTGACCCTTTTGGCTTCCAGACAGTGCCATCCCTGAATGTGCCATTGCTCCTGTGCTGGGTCCTTAGAGCTCTCGGGCCGAGGCGTGGAGGAGAAGGGAAGGCCCAAGTCAGGGCCTCCTTGGGATCTGGGTGTCTGGCTGTGGCCCCTGTGACACTTGTGGTGGTGGTGGGGGGCAGCCAGTCCCAGGAATCAGGAGGTTACCCACAGACCCGTCTAAGGTTACAGGGAATGTTGCAGTCCTAAGGGACTTTTGGTTTGGTGGATTTTTCCATGACTTTGCAGGCCAAAAGATGGCTGAACGAGTCTCACTCATCTCACCCTGGCAGTTCCAAGTCTTCTTCCCAGCTGTCCAGGAAGGACCCTAGAGAAAGTGGCTGTGTGCCTGCTGGGCCTTCCCAGAGTCTGTGCTCCTGCTAGGCTGTATCAGGAAGTCACACAAGTGGCATCTTTTATGGGGAACTGCAGGAGTGCTGCTGGTTGTTCAGCAAGAGCAGGCCCTCAGAGTACCTGGGCTTATCTTAGAAGATGACAGGTATGCAGGCAGAACGGGCTGGAAATGTGCCCTGCCTGCCTGAAGAGGGCGCTATTCACACCAGCCGAGGTGTAGATGGGGCCCTGAAGCAGCAGCTAGGGAGTACCAGGACTGGAATTTGAACCTGAGGCTTAGAAGACACACTACAACACTATAATATTTTAGCACATAAGAGCCCGTTAGCCAAAACAATCACTACTTTGTGGCAAAAGTAAAACTTCGCTGTCTTCCTGGTTAACTGCCTTTGAGGAATACATAGAGGCATGTTTAACTAAAACTTTTCCCTAAGACATGTAAAATGATGTCAAATGTGAAGACTAGTTTGGGACATCCATTAGGTGAAAAAAAAAAAGGCTATTCCATTTGGGCTGTGTATTACCACGGGGTGGTTATGAGCCATAGGAACGTAGTGCCTGAGACATGTGAGGGCTGGTGTTGGAGCAGCAGCTGAAATCAGCGTCATCCTCTGATGTGCTGTGGAGCTTGAGATACCTGCTGTGTAGCTGTGGCTGAAGTGGGCATATCTGTAAGACTGAGGTCAGAGGTTCCAGTTAAGCTGTCCAGTGATGCCACCATGGGAAATACAGCTTGAGTGGAAGAAGCTCCCACTACCCCCAGGGAGGTCTAGCTGTAGCATGAGTGTCCTCAAAAAAAACGAGTGACAAAGGGAAAACCCATCCAACACTGTAGGTTTGGGGAGGGTGAGGTAGGGAAACACAGGATATAGGTCAAATCCCAACCTCGAGTACATCACTACTTTTTCTCTGATGTCATATTCAAATTTGCTAGTCTTGTCCAAAAAATATAACATCCCCAAACACGTTGAGTGTTTTATTCAAGGAAACATCTCTGCCATGGAAAACTGCAAAAGTGGGCTGGTTTTTGAACATTTACATAGCACATTTTTAGCTTTTCCTAGCACAGCACTCAGGATGATTTACAACGTGGTAGGTTTCCCACTGATGGTACAACTGCATTTCTGGATGCCCCTTTCTAGCCCTGTATGGCATCTCAGGAACTGAAGGCTGCCTTTGTTTCTTTCAATTGCAGAATATCCGAGATTTAAGTACATATTTGGTGCAACTAGCATGGTGCAAGTGAACTGGAAGTGACCAAGGTGGAAACTAAAGTCCCTGTGTGTAGTGCAGATCACTGAGATGAGAAAAACGAGGCAGAGAATCTGGCCAGTGAGTGGCAGGGCTGGGCCTTTCCCAGGGCAGTCTCACTCCAAAGCTTTGAGAAGACGAGGATTTCTTCTCAGCTCTGTTACTGGCTGTGAGACCTTGGGACTCCAAGGCTCTGACTTCCTGTCCCATGGGGAGCTACTTGGTTGCTGGTCATGTGCTCTAGAAAGAAGTAACTACTGAGATAAATTGGGGTAGAGAAATTTTTAAGGACACCTGGAAGCAGAGAACAGAGCTGGGCCGATGGCTCTGCAGCTGGAGTGGTCTTCTAGGCTAGGGATATTGAGATGAGCTGTTACATGCCACCTGAACTGCAGGTTATCCCAGGGAGGGAGAGACTGAGTAAGGTGGTAGCCAGAGGTCAAAGGACTGGCAGCCAGTAGCAGTCCTTGCAGCTGGCAGGCAAAGCCTGCCAGTCCTTTGCCACTGTGTGGCGTACCAGTGTCTGGCCCACATACTGGGCCCTGCCTCATTCAAGGGCGATGGGGAAAGAACGCCAGCTACAGCATACTCAGGATGGAAGTCAGCAGTTGCAGTGCAGTGACCCCCAGGACCAGCAGCCTGTCCTCTTCTCCCTATTGTGGTCTCCAGAAGGAAGACAGAGTTTGAAGACCCCTTTTCCACTTCAGCATGGGGCCTGTCAGAACACTGTCCTTCATAGCACCCCAAAATCCTCATCTAGAATGCATGCAGGCCCCAAAATAGGTAGGAGGGGTTTGCGCTGTGATTCAGAGGAACCCTGGGAACTGTTTCCCTGGGAGACCTGAAGGGGAGTGAAAGCACACACCCTTCAGGTGAAGCTCAGGATTCACAGAGCCTGCACTAACTTTCCCCTCCTTTCTCTGATTTCTAGTTCCACTGGCGATTCTCCCGAGAAGAAATGCACGGCAGGCAGGTGAGGAAATCCAAAGGCAAACTCAGAGACAAACGACAAGCAGAAGAAAATGAGAAGACTTCAGAAGACCAGTTTTCCAAAGATGGAGATGTGGAAAACTGTGTGCTGGGCAGGCAGCTGGAGGGCAGAGCTGCTGAGATGAGATTCCCTATGGAAGAGGTTGGGGGAGAAAACCTGTCCCTTCCCAGCCAGCCAGGTGGCAAGGCCCCGGAAGGCGGGGCTGTGCAGAATGGACCTGCTGTTTACAGCAGGACCCCATCGGCCCCTAGGCACTCCGACCCTGGAGAGGATGCCAGGAATAGGGATGCTGAGGAAGTCGATGGAAAGCCCGCTCTAACACAAGAAAACTGAGTTCGTGCTGAAGCTAGACTAGTGGGCAAACCCCAAGGCATCCTGCCAGTAGCTGGTTTGCCCTGGTGTTGTTGTTACCCTTTGGCTTGGCTTGACTGCTCCTTTTGACAATGTTGGTTTCTGCACATCCATTTGAAAGGTGTGGTAATAACCCTGTGTTAGAATGCAAGGTCAGGTACTTCTTTTAGACCCTGGGGCTGAAGGCCCTGCCCTGGCTCCACCATTCCTCTCAAGGGAGGAGCTGGACCATTCAGTGCCTGCTGATGCCCCACAAGTCATCCATGGTGCATCTGGGTCAAATCCATGGACACCTTGGCTCCCGACAAAGCTGTGGTTCACTCATGCACCCTGCTGGGGCAGTGTCCACCCCTGCTGCTTTGTGCAGCATTTGGTGACTTTACACAGCCCCTGGGGCCCTGTCAGCTGCCCTTTTCCTGCTGCTTTGTCAAAGAAGTGACATTGGGGAGGGGAGTTGCCCAGCCTCCTGGCTTTTCTCTAAGTAGTCCTATAGATACTGGTAATCTGGAAATAAAGAGGTTAATTCTGTGTGCACCTACTCTTTCAGAATGTTCAGGAAGATATTCTGTGTTAGAATTAATGCCAAAAAAATTTTTTAAAAAAGTTTTGTATCCAGTACATCCTATGAATACACATTATTTCTGTCATTCCAGGACTGTGGGCAGGCTGGGTGCCTGTGTTATGTGCTATTTTAATCAGTGTATCATTGGCCAAGTTATTACCCATGTATGCTGTGTCTGTCACGTGTTTATATTGTCCAGAAAGTATTGTTAAAGCTTTAAGTAGACGCATCTGGCAAACCTCGGAGAGAGAATGCCAATTGTCCTGATGAAACAACAGCTCGCCTCTTCTCTGTTCAGTTACTTAAAGCAATAAATCTTCTGAATTTATTGCCTTGTGAGTAGTATTTATCATGTCACAACAAAAGTCCTGGCCTAATGTCCAAAGGGCTCCACCCCACACTCCCTACGCAGGTTTTACAAGTGTCTAACTCCTGACAGTATGAAGAATTGTGGAAAGAAAACAAAGCTTCAGTGGGAATCTGCAGAGGAAGCTTAGCACGATGGGTTTTCTCACCATCTGTAGAAAAAGGAGAGAAAGTGGAATCAACCAAGTAAGTAAGGGCACAGGCTGGTGGAGACACATACCTTTCAGAACAAAAGCTCCACATCAGTTGCTAAGCATGTTTGCAAGCTTTTAATTTATTTAGTGAGGCAAGTCTTTCCTAGTTATTAAAACCTGTTCGTAATATGTAACATTCATTCATTCTCACTTGACATACTTCCCTCACCCAAGCTGGTTTGTTACTTGTTTTTTCTGTTTTGCAGTAGAGGGGACTGAACCCAGGGAGCACTGGGCTCTATCTCCAGCCCTTTTTGGTTTTTGAGACAGAGTCTTGTTGAGTTGCCCAGGCTGGCCATGAACGTGGGATGCTCCTACACCAGCCTCCTTGACTAGCTGGGATTAGACGTACGTGCCACCATGCCTGGTCCTATTTTCAAAATGACATTTTCCACAATTATACTGTCATTAATAACATTATAGGATTCTGACTTAATACAAAAATTACTGGCACAAAGCTCAAAGGATCACTACTTTGAAAAAAGATATTACAAAGAAAATCCCAGGCTGCAAGGCCTTGTATCACTCAGCTTTGGGTAATTTTTTTTAATAATTAAGCAACATTTATGTTGGCTGTATTTGCTGTGGAGGAAAAAAATTAAAGTTACTACAGCTAACTTGAATTCCTTAAGGAGTTGGCCCTAGTGTTAAGCTAACAAAGAATTCTGGAAGGTCTTGGTCTTTTCATTTGCTTCTCTACACCCCTCCTAATTCTGGCAAATTATCAGTCTACAGTGGAGGTTCTCAAATTGGTTACACCTAGAATCACTGGAGATGATGGTTTAAAAAATGATACTCAGGACCTAAACCCAGAGACTGTAAGCGAATGGTATAGGCAGTGGCCTGGTCATCGGGATTTTTAAGTGCTCCCTGGAGTATTATAAGGTATAGCTCTGGTTGAGAACCACTGGCCAACAGGATCTCTATGAATGGAATCACAGTTGTTTGTGAAATGAAATACTTTTTCCGAATGGCAAACAACCAGGGCTGTAAAACCCAGTCCCTACATGCCACATGTGCATTTCAAGTGTGTATGTTAGGGTCTTGAATGAAATCTTATTTCTCTGTGACTGCTGACATGGTAAAAAGGCCATCCTTTAATGAGGCCCCAGTAACTGGTAAAAGCTGCAGACTTGTGCTGTTGTCTGGAGAGGGTTTGTGCATGCAGTGGGGGCTTTGAGAGGTTGCAACTGTCACAGTGGCCTCTAATAAGAAGTATATTCTTACCAAATATGCATATTCTTACCTAATATGCTTAAAGAAATACAGGTATACTGCTTTGTGCACACACTGCACAAGGGCAAAATGTTGGCACGCAGAGGATCCGCGTGCTCATAAAGTGCTGAGACTGTTTCACACTGGGCTTGTGTAGCGGAAAAGCCAAACTGGGCTTTGGAAGTAGAGCTGGATAAGATGGTATCTATACAGTGTACACTCATAACCTCTGGTTAATTTCTTCAATCTCAAGTGTAAAGAGGGGCCAAAGGCACTTACCTTACCAAATTTTGTGAGCATAAAAATGTAAAGTAGTTAGTCTGTGGTAGCAGCTGATCATAATGGTGACAGGTAATAAATGTGGCAGAGGCTGGCAGTGCTCCCCCAGTATCCATAGGCTCTCATACTTCCTACCCTCTTGCACTTTGGGACCATAACCCTATATTCTGGGATGTAAGCCACTCCTGGGCTTTACCTTGAAAAACACACCTGTCCCTGCTTTTCATTTCCAATACTCCTGCTCCAACTATGGTCCATCATGGTTCAGGAAGGGCCATGACAAGGGTATTAAGTAACGGTTGCCTTGCTAAGCCACAGTGATGCTGAAGTTTATGCTAGTAAAGCATAGTATATTCCATCTTAAGTAACAGAAATACTACTGGTCATACTGTGTACTGATTTATTTGGTAGCAGTTCTAAGTAACAAAAAAGTGACAGAAGTTGAATCTTTGATTTTTTCAAAACTCAAATTGACCAAACTTCACTAGTTGCTGAGAGCAGCTTCAAAAAATATTAACAGGAAGCATTGTGATTCATTTCTTAGAAAGCACACTTTATCAGTACTGTGAAATTAATCACTGTCAATCTATACCATAGACTGACTTTCAGAAATAGTTCTGTGGTGGCAGTATTTATTATAGGAACACACTGACCCCAAACTCACTCACCCAACACATTTTGGTTGAACTCATACCCAGTGTGGGCTGAGAGCAGCATGACCTGGGCTGTGTCCTGCTGGGTTCATAGCCGTCTGGGATTAAAGATTAAGTCTTAAGAGGGTTGGCAAGAAGAGGAAGGGGTATGCAGGGAGCTCAGGGCCACTCCTGGTTGCTGCAACAGCTCCTGTTTCCAACAAGAAGTGCTAGGAAGCTGACTGCGTTGGCAGTGCAGGGTGGGCCCAGGTGATTAGCACACTCTCTGCTTCATGACCCACTAAAGTGACAATGCAGCTTCCCAGGAGCCTGCGTTTCCTGTAGAGTTTGGAACAAGGAAATGTGCAGATGTTATTAGATCTAAGGACAAGAGAATGAAGCAAAGTAGTGTTCTCCACTACTTCCTGTTGATAGCAATCATTTCTGTAGCCAGACTAACAAAACTAACATGGCTGCAGAACAGCTAGTTCTCAAAACCTGGTGGCTGCTAATGTCCCCAGGCCTGCCAGTGTGGCAGGGCATTCCCTCCAGCAGAGGCAGCCAGCCTGCATGACAGATATGAGCACTAGAGGTCAAGTTACTTACTGCTGTATACAGATGCAGATTTTAATTCCTACACCACTGTGCTATGCTAGGAAGGCAACAGTGCAGGAGGGCCCTGCGAACTGAGATAAGAACTCTGCTCTGATGGTAAATGCAGTGGAAACAACTGCTCAATTTTAAGCAGAGAAGTGACATCAGGTCTGTATTTAAAAAAAAAAAAAAAGGATCCAAAGGCTACTGCATGAAGAAAGCTATCCAGGGGGTCAGAGAGGCAAGTTAAGAGGGCAGTACTTTATTCCAGTACAGTAGTCCATAAGCTGGTGGCTTGTAGCAGAGAGGAGACAGAGCTGAGAGTTATTTAGCAGCAAAAGCCAGCTGGATTTTGTGATGAGTTAGAAGACACTGAAGCTAACCAGCTGCCAGAACCAGCTGAGTGTTGTCCTCATTAAAGGTATTTTCTCAGAGTAACAAACACTGTAATGATACTACTATTATTTGGAACTTTTCTAGAACCTCTGGGAAGGATTCGTGGATTTACTAACCAATTCAAACCAATTCAAAATTAGCAAACAAATGTCACGTTTAGTGACACCTTGACACCTTTTTAAGACTTGACTACTGTATCTTTGGGAAGTGGAGTTGTAAAACAGAAAGCAGCAGGGGAATGTTTTTGAGCTTTTAGTGATACAGACAGCTCATTTCAGCACCACTGGTCGAGGAGCCGAGCCTGAGTTCTGCCCAGAAACTATTTCTAAGCATAAAGCTGCGCCTCAGGTGTGCAGGGCCGTGGGGGTGGGGGCAGTAGTGAACCACGTGACTGTCAACTGTGGGACCTGTGTAGTCCCAGGAATGGAGTAAAGAGAGAATGCACCCAGAGATGGCTTTTAATTCCATGTTGGCTGACTGGTGAAATTACAGTTTGTTACCCTTTAATGAGTATGGTAAAACTTACACTTCCCCATTTAAAGATGACGCTCACTAGTCATTAAGTTCAGGATCAATATGGATTTTCCTGTTCCCTTTAAGTAATATGATTTAAAAAAAAAACATTTATCATAGTGAGCAATAAAACACTTCCTATAATGGGTATATTCACAGACCTTCAGTCCTGGGTACTTCCAACCTTGTTGATTCTTTATTGAAAAGAACAAGAAAATCATCTTAAAGAATCAGCAAACTGACAAGTTTCTGGATTCGTAAAATGCCTAATTTAATAACTGTCTAAAACTCTTCCTTGTTATGAAGCCAGTGAACTCTCATTTCAATACCTGTCTCAATCAATCCTACCTTAAGCCCCAATATAAATGCTGTCAATTCTATTTCTTACTATGGTGATTCTACCATTTGTCCTGTGTTATGACCCCTGAATTTAATCAGCAGTACACTCTAAAAGTCCTCTACATCAAACCAAACTTTTCCCTTGTCTTCATTCCAAGACAATTTCTTCTTACTCTGTCAACACTAGACACAAGAAACAGTTACTGCAATAATCACTCAAATGTTTGAAGATAGTTAAGACACTCCTTAGACACCTCCAACTGAATAGTCACCCCAAACCCCCTGATCTGTAAGGCCCATTTTTCCGCCATCAAATTGTGAAGTGATAAAGCTGAAAAGAACTTAAAATGCATAGCCCTATACCCTTGACAGGTAAGGAAAGCAGCTTACAAAGAGAAGTGGTACAAATCACACAGGTATTTGTATGAAATGGAAATGACCTAGATCTCCAGATGCCGCACACCATGTTTTTTTCACCACTTCACATGGCCATATTTTTTCTTCTCTCAAGGTTCCTAGAGATAGGCTTAATTCCAATTAAAAACAAAACAAAAAACTGAAATGCTCTGAAGGTTATTTTTGTTAACTGAGTTAAAAATAAAATGGAAGACCACCTCTAATAGTGGGTAGGATTTTTGGAAGAAACCTGGGACTAAAAGTCTTCTAACAGGAGAGAAGGAGGACTAAATTCCATAGGCCTCAGACTACATATTCAACCATTCTGTCTCGTATTCCTTAGTGGCAAAATGGGAGAGAACTGTTCACTCCTGCCTACCAGAGATACGTATTATGGGGCACTGTAATGAATGAAACAAAGTACTTGTCAACTGTCAAGTACTATGGTAGTGTTCAACTGATAATAGAGCTTCACCCAAAATGCAGACCAAAATAGTAACCCCAGAGTTCCTATTTCCTCATCATCTTACCACTATAACTTTCTGCTTAAATAATTCAGAAATGAAAAAAAAGTAGTAAAGTATACAGAATATACTAAAAAGCAAAAGTAAGAGAAGATGGCCTCAAAGAAGTACACAATACTGATTGTCCCTCCAATAAGAACCAAGGCAACAAGTGTGTTGCCTTGGTTACTGGGGTGAGTGACAGAGAACACAGAATTCTGGAGATAAATAGAAACCCTGTAACATCCAGAGACGTGGGTCAAGGACACAGTAAGAAAAATATACCAACACCTGCAGACTGGATTCCATATCCTGGAGAGAGGAAGTCTCAGCTCTGCAGAGTTACAGAGTCCAAGCAAACTCTTTAAATGCAGACACTTGACAGTCTTAGCTCTTGGAAAGTTCTGCAATCCTTGTAAGTTTGCAGCCCAACTAGATAATTTTCAGTCTGGCTTTAGAAAAGGAATTTACATCATCTTCCAATGAACTCCCAGGGTGCTATAGCCAGGAACTACCTTGAGAAGGAACTTGTACTATTGACTGGACCTGGATCAACAATAAGGGGTCAGAAACCCTGCTTATTCCCATCTCTGGGACCCTACAGATGTTCCATGGTCAGTAGTGGTCTCAGGAAGCAAACTGGCTCCATAGAGTGACCAATATAAGTATTGTAATGGAGACAACTGTGACACAGAGCAGATGGAAAGCCTGTCCTCTGACTAGAGGCATTGCCAGTTTTGTGTGGTTCCACACTGGTGCCAGGACTAAAGGCAGTTCCTTAGGTAGTTCCCACCCCAAGGTGCCTGTCTCAAGGAGAAGAGTAATTCTATGGTTTCACTGACTCAGCAGTCTTTTTACTTTTTTTTTTTTTCCCTCCTCAGAACTGGGGATTCAACCCAAGGCCTCCACACTGAGCTACACAGTGAGTCCTTTTTTATTAGGAGACAAAAAAACCAACCCTCACCCCCAAAACACTAGGCTTGAACTTGTGATTCTCCTGTTTCAGTCTCCAAGAATGCAGGGAATAGAGCGTGGCACCATAATGCCCGGCTGCTTTGGCAGCTTTGTATAACTCTGTGGTCTAGCTGTCTCCTTCCCGTGGGGTACATCCCAGGAAGGTCCACAGAGAAATTGACCAGTTCCAGCTATGTTCTGATCTCCCTGGCTCCCAGAAGTACCTCAGCTAAAAGCAATTTGCTTGGCTCCAGATGCAACCTATTTCTAGCCCCTCCCTAGTGGGCAGTACAACAAAGCATCAGGAGGCAAAGGTCCTCTGGGGCCATGTCCTTGTTCAGAGGCACACAGAGCTAAAGAGACTCTGAAATCCCTCTCCTGAGCAGCATACCCACGGTGGCAGAAGAGAGAAACACAAATCCTGCTGTCACTGCACATACACAGGTCCCCACCATCATCCCCAGATGCAGAATTACAGAACTTTCCAACAGCTAGGATATCTTGTCTGATCACACAAACCTGACAAAACTGGGTGTGAGTGCCACACAGAGAGTGGTGTGATTCCTGTCCTTGCCCTTCCCCATGAAATATCTGGTTCTTCACCTGTATCTAGTGAGAAGACAAGGGCTTCAATCCCTCACTGTTACTAGTACAGCCTTATCAGTAACAGAGCCAGCATCAACAGTGAGCAAGTCCCCATCACTCAACAGGGGCCAACACTCCCATTATAGGGACACACTGTTGTCTATGCCACACCTACCTGAACTGCTAGACTGCCCCATTCTTGCATGATATCTGGAGACAGTGGGTCATTGATACAGTACACACTATGTCCAAACTCACTAATCACAGAGAAACTACAGAGATTATGCTATCATGCCAAGTTGGAAATAAATTCAACATTGCATAACCAATATCCCTATACATATCTTCAAGAGAAAGCCATTTACTAAGAAGGCCATCCCATAAAAGTAAAAATCGCCATTCTATCACATGTACAAATCTCAACACAGGGATATAAACATGGAAAACAAGATAATAAGGCACCTCCTAAAGACCACAAATTTCTAGTAAGAGATTCTCAAGATACTAAAATGGATAAAATGTCTGATAATTCAAATGAATGATTTTAAGAAAGTTGGATGCAATTCAAGAAAATATAGATAAACAGGTAAATTAGTGAAACAATTCAGAATATGAATGGAAAATTCAGGAAAGAGAAAGATTTTGAAAAATAACAAAACAGAAATCTTGAAAATGAAACACTAAACAAGTCAAATAAAAAATTTAGTTGAAAGCCTCAACAATAAAGGCAGATATTTTGCAATGTAACATTCAGACAGGAAAAAAGGAAAAATAAAGAGACCATTCAACATGCATGGCACACCATTAAACCACCAAGCATCTGCATCACTGACATGCCCTAAAGGGAAGAAATAAAGGTTAAAGCATAAGAAATCTATTCAATGAAATAGTAAAAAACTTTCCTAGCTTAGGAAAGCCATGGATTGTGTTGTACAAGGAGGCTTATAAAATACCCAATAGACATGACCAGAAAATACCTTCATCATGACATTTTATAGTGAAGTTGTCAAAAATATAAAATAAGAATTTTAAAATCTTTAAAGTGCCAAATATTTAAGGGGAACCCCATTACACTAACAGCAGGTTTTTCAGTAGAAACCCTAGAGGCCAGAAGAGCATAGGATGACATATTTCAGTTCCTTAAAGAAAATAACTGCCAACCAAGATTACCATACCAAGCAAGCATATCCTTCAGTAATTGAGCAACAAAGATACTGCAAGATAAGCAGAACCTGAGAGAATTCATGACCATCACAGCAGTCTTATGAAACATGTTTAAGGCATTCCTATATCTAGAAGTGAAAGAAAATACCATTATGACAGCATGTGAAAGTGTAAAATCTCGCAAGAGCAGACACACCAAAGAAACAGAAAAGAATCAAACATTATTAATGTAGTAAACCATCAAATAAAGATGAACAGATATTCCAAGCAACTGAAGAAAGTCAACAAAATGGTAAGCATAAGTCTGCCTTTCAATAACTCTAAATGTAAACGGCCAATTAAATGATACAGCTGACAGACTGGATTAAAAAACAAAACTGAACAATATGCTGTGCAAAAAAAATTAATCTAACTAGTAAAGATACACATATACAATCTGAAAATGAAAAGATGGAAAGTAATATTCGAAGCAAACAGAATCCTAAAACAAGCAGGGGTAGCTATATTTGTATCTTGACAAGATAGATTTCAAGACAAAAACAGAAGAAACAAAGGTCGCTATATACTGATTAAGGAATCCTTTCATCAAGAAGATATAGCAATTATAAATCTATATGCACATAATTTTGGAGCACCTCATTTTATAAAACAAACACTGTGAGACCTAAAGGGAGAGAGAAGCTCCAACACATCAATAGTGGGCCATTTCAGTATGTCACTTGTACCAATGGATATAACATCCAGACTCCCCCAAAAGCCAGCAAAGAAACATTAACTACAGACTAAATAGACTTTACATACACACTCCAACAGTTGTAAAACACAAATTCTTTTTCATGTGGAATGTCTCTAAAACAGACCATATATTAGCCCACAAAATGACTGTTAACAATTTTTAAAAAAAAATCGTTTCTTGTATCTTTATCTGATAACAATGGGATGAAGCTAGATGTCAATAATAAGAAACTTTAGAAATTAAACATAAGGAGAATGAACAATACATTTGCATCAACAGTGGGTCATACAGGAAAATCAAAAGGGAAATTTAAAAATTCCTTGAAACAAATGAAAATGGAAACACTACATATCAAAACCTACGAGATGCAGCAACGGCAGCACTAAGAGGAAAATTTACACCAATAAATGTCAACATTTAACAAAAAACCCTCAAACAACCTAATAATGCATCTGAAGGACTAAGAAAGCAAGAACAAGTCAACCCCAAAAAATAGCTGGAAAGAAAAGATCCAAGGAGAAATAAAATCCAAAACAACAGACTCTATGAAACAGAGTTGGTTCTTTGAAAAGATAAATAAACCTTTAGGTAGCTAGGCAGCTAGCTAGGTAGGAAAAGAGGGAGGGAACAAGAAGCAAGCCCTCCCTGCAAGTGGGCACCACGCACAGGCTGCTGTGGGGAGAGTCAGATGCCAGCCTCTTCCCAGGAGTAAGTGCTGTTCTTGGACTTCAGGGGATGAGAACAAGAAGTCAACACAAAGCAAGCCTCCCTGCACATTGGCACGATGTGTGGGCCACTGAGGGGACAGCCAGATGCAAGCCTTTTCCTGTGAGTAGGCACCATTCTCAGACTGCAGAGAACAAGAAGTCAACACGAAGCAAGCCCTCCCTGCTAGCTGCTACCATGTGCGGACCTCTGGGGTAAGAATAAGATGCCAGCCCCTTCCAGCACAGAGGCTGGGAGACAAGAAGAGCCAACCTCCTCTTCCACTTCACCATAAGTGACTGGCTAATCCAGAGAAACACAGGCTGTGATGATAGCTATTGAGATAAAATACAATTTAACGTTTGTAGTGTTTACTGTTTCACTGACTTTGCAGGTCTAAAGCTGCTAGTCCGATCATCTATTCAGAGGATAACAATATACAATGCAGCATCTAAGGGGGCTCTCCTTCTGAAGGTGATGGCCACTGTTAATTGCCTATTATCTTGTTTTGAAGTCCTGTATCATTTTCACTGTTTTGTTTGGTTGGGTTTTATTCTGTTTTGTCTTGTTTGATTTTAATTATATCTGATGGTACCGGCAGCTATTTCAAAGATAGCAAGATATGATAGCCATTTGGGATTTATGATTATCTTGTTTTGAAGTCCTGTATTGAATTCATTGTTTTGTTTTTATTGGTGCTAGTCTGTTCTGTTTCGATTTTTACTATGTCTGAAGGTATTGACAGCTATTTTGAAGGCAACAAGAAGCATTATGGTAACCACTGTTGATTTCCTATTTTCTTGTTTCGAAGTACTGTACCATACTGTCTTGTTTTGATTGGCTTTATTCTGTTTTATTTTGCCTGGTTTTATTCTCTTTAAAATAAAAAAGATAACTTTTTTTAAAAAAGGAAACATAGAGAATCCAAATTTTACAGATTAGTTGAAAAAGACATTACAATTGAAGCCACAGAAATAACAAAAGATCATTAGGGATTATTCTGAAAAATTACATGCTAATAAATAGGAAAATATAGAAAAAACACACAAATTTCTGGATACTAAAGTTTTTAAAAAGAGAATAAAGAAAAAACCTGAATAGACCAGTAACAGGCAAGTATGACTGAGTTAGTAATAAAGACTTTCAGCAATGAAAATTTCAGGACCAGATGGCTTCACAGCTGAAGTTTACCAAACTTTCATACGACAATCCTCCTCACACTAATTTATAAAATTGAAAAGAAGGAAAATCCTCCAAAATTATTATGAAGCCAACAGTACCATTACCAAAACCTGACAAGGCCAATAAAAAACAATAAAACAATGTACCAGTATCCCTCAAGAACACAAATGCCAAAATCTATCAAAATATTAGTAAACTGAATTCAACTACGCATCAAAAAGATCATACACTATGACTAAGTTGTTTGCTTCCCCAAGGTTGGAAGAACATATTCAAATCAATATACATAATACTCTACACAGAAACAGAATCAGGTATAAAATCAGTCTTTTCAACAGTTGCAGAAAAAGCACTTGATGAAATTCAACATTCCTTCATAATAAAAACCTTGATCAAATTAGGTAGAAAGGATCATATATCAACGTAATAAAGGCTATATATGACAAACCCATAGCTAAGACTGTAATGAATGTGAAAAAAACAAAGCATTTCCACTAAACAGAAGCCACACAATGGTGCTCACTCATACTGCTCTTAACATATTACCAGACATTTTAGATAGAGAAAATAGGTAACAGAAATAAGATATGCAAATATGAAAAAGGAAGTCAAACTATTCCTGTTTACAAGTAAGATTCTATACACAGAAAAACCTAGACTTCATCAACGATCATTCAAACTGATAAATTCAGTAATGTAGAAAATATAATCAACATATAAAACTCAGTGGCTTTTCTATACAGCAATAATTTGTTGAGAATGAAATCATGAAAGCAACCCCATTTGCAAAACACATAAATACAACACCTAGGGGGGGATAAACTAAGGACACTAAAGACCTCTACAATGAAAATTAATTACAAAACAGTGATAAGAAATTTGGGACAACACTAAAAAAGTGGCAAGACATCCCATGTTCACAGATTGGAAGAATACTGTTAAAATGTCCATATTGCCCAAAGCAATTTACAGAATCAATGCAACCCCCATCAAAATATCAGTAACATTCTTCATAAAGCTAGAGAAGACAATCATAACTTTCATACGGAAGCACAAAAGACCTGAGATACCAGAGCAATTTTGAACCAAAACACCATACCTGAAGGTATCACAAAACTAATTTAAAGACATACTATACTATAACAGGATGGTATTGGTGTCAAACCAGATACACAGACCACTGCCACAGGTTAAATAATCCAGAAATAAATCCACACATGTACAGCCAACTGATTCTTAACAAAGATGCCAAAAATGTACAGTAGAGAAATGACAGCCTCTTCTACAAGTAGTGCTGGGGAAAACTGGATACATCCACATAGAGACACTTGAGAAACTTGACCTCTATCTCTTGCCCTGTACAAAAATCAACTCAAAATGTATTTTAAGACCTGATACTTGGAAAGTACTACAGAAAAACATAGAGTAAACACTTCAAAATATTGCTGCAGGTAATCATTTTCTGGCTAGGACACCAAAATCACAGGAAACAAAAACTGACAAATGGGATTATATCAAACTAAAAAGCTTCTTCAGAGCAAAAGAGTGAAGCAATAGCCTACAGAATGGAAGAAAATGTTTGATGGCTACTCATGTGACAGAGAATCAAAATGCAGAATATAGAAAATGCAAAAAAAAAAATCTTTAAAAACCAAATAATTGAGTGGGACAGACCACCCCATTCCTGTGAGTCAGAAGAGGCCATCCATCCCAGGAAGAGAACAAGAAGCCACCAACCCCTTCCTGTGAGCCAGCAGTGGTCCTGGGCTAGCCCAACTCTTTTCTGTGAGCAGCAGCAGCCATGCATCACAGGAAGAGAACCAAGAAGCAGCTAATTCCTTCCTATGAGTTACTGGTGGTCATGGGCCAGGCCAACCCCCTCCTGTGAGCCAGCAGCAGTCCTGGGCCGGGCCAACCCCTACCTGTGAGTGGCCCTGCATCCTGGGAAGATAACCAAGCTGCAGCTAACCCCTTCCTGTACACCAACAGCAGTTGTGGGCCAGGCCAACCCCTTTCTGTGAGCCAGTGTGCAAGCTGGGAGACAAAGAGTGCTGAGCCCCACCCCTATAATCAACTACCTGATTCAGAGAAACACAGCCGCTGAAGTAAAAAAACAACTTAATGCCTATATTGTTTAATTACTACAAGCCTAAAGCCAATAGTCTGAGCATCTATTTGGAGGATAACAATATGCAATATAGCAACTATGGGGGGTTTCCCTCTGGAAGTGGTTAATTCCCTATTGTCTTTAGAGTCCTATATCATTTTCATTGTTTTGATTGGTTTTATTCCACTTTGTTTGATTTTATTATATCTGATGATAGAGGAAACTATTTCAAAGATAACAAGATATAGTAGCCATTGTTGATTTCCCGTTATCTTGTTTTGAAATTCTGTAGTTTTGTTTTGTTTTGACTGGTTTTATTCTGTTCTGTTTCAATTTTATAATGTCTGAAGGTATGGTAGTCATTGTTGATTTCCTGTTATCTTGTTTTGAAGTCCTGTATCACTTGCACTGTTTTGTTTTGACTAACTTTATTAATTTTGTTTGGTTTTATTCTCTTTAAAATAAAAAAGATTAAAAAAGAATAACTGAATTTAAAAATGGCCAATTAATAAATGGCCAATGAAAAAGTTGGTCAATGTCATTACTGTCAAAATGCAAATCAAAACTATAATGAGATACTATCTCACTCTAGTTGGAATGGTTATTATGAAATATAAATAAATGCCAGTAAGGATGAGAAAAAAATATCCTGTTCACAGGAATGTGAATTACTATAGACACTATGGGAAACAGTATGGTGATTTCGCAAAAAATAAAAACAGAACTACCACCTGATCTAGCTATTCCACTTCTGGGTATATAGTATGTCCAAAAGAAATGAATTCAACATACAAAAGAGATATTTGTTACTGCACTACTAGTCAAAATCGCTAATGTATATAATCAACATAGGTGCCCCTCTATAGATGAATAGATAAAATATGGGATATACACAAGGGAATATTATTCAGCCATAAAAAGAATGAACTGACACTTGCAGCAAAATGCATGGAACTGAAGGACACTGTATTAAATGAAATAAGCTAGACACAAAAAAGGCAATTTTTCCATGTTCTCTCATGTGGATAGTGATTAATTAGTAGGAACTGGGGAAAGTGGGGAGGACATATGATCAATGCACACTGAGGCATGTACGGAATTATCAGTGAATTCCATTAATATGTACAATTAGTATGTATAATATGTATTTATAATATTTTCTTTAAAAAGTAATTAAAAGAACAATGACATCAAAGCAGACTTATCAAAGCAAAGTAGACCTAGGGAACAGAGGTGAAAGTCTTAGAGGAAGAATACTTGGTAAGAATTTAGTATGTGATTTAAAAAGCATTTGAGGAACCAGGATGGAATCCACCCCCCACCCAACCCCCATTCCCCCATGAACCAGTCAGCATGTGGGCTGGGAAAGAACAATTCCCCCAATCCTAGCAACCAGCTCATTTGGAGGAACACAGACTGACATGATAGTAACTGAAATAAAGAAACAACCTAAAGCTTGTATTGTCTGATTGACTTTGCAAGCCTAAAGCTGGTAGTCTGAGCAACTATTTAGAGGATAATAATATACAATATAGTAATTATGGTACATTTCCTACCATCTTATTTTTGAAATCCAATCTTGGGTTCTCACTGTTTTCTTTCATTTTATTGTTCTGCTTTACTCTCTTTAAAATTAAAAAAAAAAAAAAAAGAAAATGAAAAGCATTTTAAACTTTTGGGAAAAGGACACCAATGGTGGTGACCCTATGGCATACATGATGCAGCAGGCTGCTTGTATCACTGAAAGCTCTAAAAGGTTTGCCATCAGTATAGACTTTGGACAGTTGGAAAGTTGTGTGGAAAAAGTTGGGGCCCTATCTCCCATCCACTGCAAAAATTAATCTCCAATAAATTAAAATCTGTAAATTATCAGAAGATAATATATCCAAAGAAACTGAGGGAAAAGACAACATGATGCATAATAGACACAATTTAGAAACCTCTGGTATAAGTTAAAAAACACAATTTAGGTACTAGCAACAGACTATGAAAAAATATTTTAATATATAGAACAGACAACAGATTACCACTCTATAAAGTTACAAATCAGTAAGACATTAAAATGGACACAAATATGAATGCACCATTCTAAAAAAAAAGACCAAAAAGATTAAAGACTTTAATTTAAAAATGCAATGGAACAATCAGAAAATTGTTAACTTTTAAAAATTATCTTTCATCCAACAAGTTAGGGGACAAAATATTTTAATACTGAGAATATCTAGTGCTGGCCAGAAATGGACATATTCACACCTTATTATAAAATCAAGTGATTAGGCATGGTATAGGGTAATCTGGCAGTAATAGTCAATTTTTGATCCTTAAGCAATCCTTCTAGTAATTTTATAAAATTACATGTATAAAAATTATACAAATCAATTGATTTGCTGCAGTACTATAGTAACCCCAAACTGCAATCTAAAGGTCCACCATCAAATATGGTTAAACATAATTTACATCTGTAACCTGAATGTGTAAAGAAAAATCCGAGATACATAGCACATAACCTGTACATGTACTCAAGGTTAATGTACCACAAGATGTCTTAATGGATGACTAGTGAGCTATTTACACAGAGGTCCCTTCCAGGTATAGGAATGGGATGGGAGAAAAGGAAGCCTAAGCATTTTAGTGTGCATAGTTCCATGTATTTAATTTTAAGGTCATATATATCAGGTAATTAAAAAAAGGAACAGACGCATCTTAGGCTCAAGTACAACAAATAAGACATGGAAATGCGATGCCAGGGAGTAGGTGGCACCCTTACAGGATGCCATGGGATCCTGCAAGGCTTTAAGAACTCAGAACAAAGGCTGGGCATGGTGGCACACTCCTGTAATCCCAGCATTCAGGAGGCTGAGGCAGGAGGATTGTTGCAAGTTCAAGACCAGCCTGGGCTACAAAGAGAGCCCATTTTATATATTTTCACCAACTGATCGCTGGTGTACATATTAAGGAAGAGTAATATTAAAAGACATCTCACTATTTCCTCTACAATGAAAACAGGGCACTTCTTTGAACTTGATTTAAAGTAAAAATGAAATAACATCTCAGGTCAAATTATCAGCATGTGATTCATCTACAATACCTAGAAATGAAGGAAACTGTTTTCCATTCAGGAAAGAAAAACACTCTGGAGACATAGGACCTTGAATTGTTTGACAGTCCCTGCACGCACATGTGTTTGTACTTGTAAGCATGCCTGTACACACATTTGTAGCTATGTGTCCAGAATTAATCCTCCTGAGCATTGTCTGCACAGCATGGGACAGAATGTCTCACTGTTCTCTCCTAGTAACAAAAGTTTAAAAAACAAAACAAAAAGGTAAGTAAATGGCCATTTTCTTGACCCCATTTCCCTTTCCAGCTATTCTATTTGTCTTCACTTTCCTTGAAATAATTATCCGCATTCCCTTATCATATCCTCCCAACTGTTCCGAAACCAACTCCGGCCTTTCACTCCCACTCCCATTAGTACACACATGCGCCTGTCATGAAGTCTTGCCCCCACTAAAAAACTTTGACTTTGACAGAGGAAGACAAGATGGCGGACTGGTAGGTAGCAGGAGAGAGACCCTCTCTGAGAGAGACAGCTCAAATGCCAGAATAAAACACCCTGGAGAGACCCAAACAGATAGAGATGGACTCTCACAACCCAGGAAAAAACTAAAGTGCAAAAAACCGCTTGAATATGAGGTCCTGGGACTACCATTAGAGAAGCTAAGATCAGCGAGCACGGCGCCCTCCTCGAGCCGCCTGAATTCCTGCCCGACCTGAACAAGCGATCCTCACCAAAGCGACTGGCTTGGGCCCGAGCGCAGAGCTGAACAGCCCTGCGTGCAGCTCGCCCGGACCGGCCCTGCAATCAACCCACCCAGAGGCACCGTGAATTCCCACTACAGCCGCACTGAAGTCAGAGTTCGGGGAGCCCTGCAGTTCTCGGGGACTGGCATCAACACTCGGTGAGTGATGGGAATAAGACCCTCCCACGGGATAGGGGAAATCGACTGGATGACATGTTGGGTTTGGGCAGGACAGCCCTAACTCCATAAGGAAGTGGCTTCAGCTGGTTGCTCCCCTCGCTGAGCGGATTGGTAGAATCTGCTTGGACTAGGCCTCGCCCCTGGCGGGGATCCAGTTACTTCCCTGAGATCAGTGCACACTGATGCAGTGAAGGCCTGCAAAGGTTGACTGGCCCAGAAGGGAGGAGCTAGCACACACTGCCCAAGGGTGAACTCTAATCTCTGATAACCTATTGAAGAGGGCTAAAGCTCCTAGCCTGCACCCTCTGGAGGATCCTTAAACAACAAGAAAAGGGTCTGGGCATTACACTGTACACTTGTATGGAAGGAACCAAAAACATGACGAAAGGGAGAAATAAGAAACAACTCCTAGCCCCCAACCCTGAGAACATTGATCCAGGAGAGGTAAATACAAAAGAGATTGAGGGCAGCAAAAATGCAACATCAAACACAGCGTTAGCGGACATAAAGAGATATCTTCAGGACCTCGTAAGCGGGACCAAAACTGACATATTAATTCAAATTAAACAAGAGATAAGTAGATTAATAAAAGAAGGGCTGGGTACCTCTCAAGAAGACACAGACAGAAGAATGGAGGAACAAAAATGGAGAGAAAAATTTAATGAAGAATTCAGAAAAAACCTAGAATTTATGAAGCAAATTCAAAGAGATTATCAGGAAACTAAAGACTCAATAGAAAGCTGGCAAAACTGCTTGAAAGAAACCAAAGATAGACTATCAAAAATTGAACACAGGCTTGCAATGTGGGGTCATGAAAGGGAAGATCTCTTAAAAATAACAAGGGAGCAGGCAGTAAAGATACAAAGACTGGAAGATGACAAGAGGATCT
>PVJX010007715.1:0-69541 GCA_004027295.1 Dolichotis patagonum
TCTTTATAGCTATCCCAAGAAACTATCTTCTTCTAGTGTTTACAGTTCTGTGAAAGTTTGTATGTTAATTCCAGAGATGTGCTGGATATGGAGTTGATCTTTGCCTCTGGATGTGGTAGCTGGAACTGGTCTTCAGTCAGTAGTGTTCTCCAGAGTCTAACTGTTGTCAGCTTGCTGCTACTTCATACATTTCCACATTACTGGCCTTGCTGATGACTGCCCTCCAAAGACACGTATGCATCTGGTGCTGGGCTATTGTCCTGGGTCTTGGGTAAGCCCAAATATTGAGTTCAGTCATCCAAGTATTGTAATCATCTTTCTAGTCTTCCTCACAATCCAAAAAGTTGTATTTGTAATCCCATTGAGACGTCATTGGAATTCCAGCAAGTTAATTCCAATCTACCACCACCAATGCAACCCACAATGAGGGTAAAAACACCAAGACATATTCCAAGGGCAGCCAAGAGGTCCTAAATCCAATCCTTTTAAGGACATGTGGACAAAAGCCTTGATCCTAGACCTCTCCTAGAATTTAATCCTGTGAAGAAGGGGGGTTGCTCAGGGATGAGTGACAGTGAAGATGGTGGGGAATTACATGAGTAACTTGAGCTGGCTGGCCAGGTGCAAGATTGGCATCTCTGTAAATTGCAGAGATAAAGATATGTAGAAGGATCAATTTGCATAATCCGTTATCAATGGAATTGTTTTGGGGGGCTATTGCCAGCTTTTTACATGTCAGTATAAGGAAATAAAGTCACAGTAATTGTTTTGGATTCAAAGGGAGTCACTGGAGTTGTCTCCCACATTGGGGTTCTCACCAGTTTTATGCTCTTCCAGTGGGCCTGCCCTCCGGAATGCAATGGAGGACACCTGGATTGAGAACTCACTGTCTGCCAGCCAGCCCCACCATCTGGGATCTAATGGAGGGGTACAGAATGTGAATTCACTTTCTCCTAGCTGGCCTGGATGCAATGGAGGAGGCTTGGATCATGAATTTACGATCTTTCAGGCAGCCCTGCTGTTCAGGATGAAATGGAGGGACACAAGAGCTCAAACTGTCTTCCAGCTGGCCCCACCACCAAGCAGTTTTTTTGCTTATAAACTACCTAATGGATGACATAGCAATCTAAATGGACTAAGACAATGCCATTATTTTTACATCTATTTTGATAAATTTCTTTCCAATTTTCAGTGTTGGGTCTTTCTCTAGGCTACCATTTTCCTCTGGCAGCACTGCATCTGATCTCTGCCTTAGGGGTTCTTCTTCCAATCCATTCTCCATGAAGCAAATACATAGACTGCAATGTTTCCAGGGATGCAAATAGTCCCTATCTGCTTAAAACATCACGGCCTCTCACTGCTTTGTAAATGAAATCCAAGCTCTTTAAAAATAGGCCATAGAGCCTGGGATTCATTACTGTCTCCTTTATTCTCTAGTATAAAGAAATGCTCACAGGTTCACATAGAAGTATTATTCCTTATCTTTGACTTTTTGTTCACCTTGTCTGCCTAGAGTAGGAGTGCTTGCAGCCAGCCCCCTTTATCTACATGGCTCATCAGTATCCATACCTATTTTATGACTTACATTGATAATCTGTGGGAAGTTTACTCAACTCCCCTCCCACTATACACACACACTCCCTTCAGACTCAGGATTCTTCGGTGCATCTGTGCATCAATTTTTGAAATTATAAGCTATTAGTGTACCTTTGAACAGTTTTGCCATGATTCACTTTATTGCTTGTAGAACCCCTGCTAAATGTTGCACCTTCTCACTGCCAATGTACTGCAATTTCCACTTACTTTGTGTTGCATTCTCTAATTTTTTCAGGTCTAAGAACTCAATTACCTTTTCAGCTATGTCCAATGTGGTATTCAAATTTAAACCTCTCCCCCCTTGTTTGGTTCTTTAGAACTCTAATTGTCCTATTTCTCAGTGTTTCAGTTCTTATGATTTCTAGTCTTTATAAACTCCAAGCTTTTCAGTCATTTTAAGTGTACATATTATGGTAGCTGTCTTTGTCACTGTACTATCATCCCAGATTTTTGAAGGTGCTAAGTTTTCTATTATGTCCACTATCATTCTTTCATATTTTTCTTATTTGGCATATAATTTTTAGAGCTCTTTTCAGTTAGGCCTGGTTGTTCTATGGCTGTCTGATGCACCTATCTCCTGCATTTTATCAGATCAGAACTACTTTATAGTTTGGGGCACGGAAAATTCCTTTTCATGCATATCGTCTGGAAGCCATAATGGCGTAAAGCATAAGTCTTCAATTTCTTGCAGGGAATTTTGTCTCCTGCCTATAACCCAGGTAAAGAAGCATCCTTACATCTACTCCAAGTTTTCAGGGCACAAACAAGAGATGCCATTACTCCACTACCATTGAATGAACAGCTTACCAGTCTTACCTTTATCCACTGTCTCAGCTCTAGCCTTCTGGTTTTTCTAAGGACCAAGGTGACATCACTTCCCAGCCTGCAGGTTTCCTGATCAAGCTTTATAGTCCTCTTGGCTTCTAACTCATCTATGTTTTTCAATCTCTTATTTGGCATTTGTGTTTATAGTAGAGGGTCCATTAACTTAGTATGCTACTATTTGAAAGCACTTTATAAAGACTTTGTTTTACAATGCTAACCACTGTGGGACACCAGTTACTTTCAGTAAGTGGCAGAACCCAGTATTCAAAATCAGATCTGTCTGATCCCAGTCTTACCATTTGGTTAAATAGTACCCCCCCCACACACACACAAAAAGGATTTTTAAGTTGGCACTAACTAGTAGTAACTAAGAGTTCTACCTTAACTACTTTTTGGCCAGTAGTTAGTTTTTAAAGGCATACATTATTTTAATTAATATGTACTTATTCACTGTCATTTCTACTTTCTCCTATTATCCTTCCCTGAGTAGACTCCACAGGAGGCAGGCCACCTCAGTGCCTAAGGCAGAACACAGATCACAGATGAAATCTGCCACAAATTAAGGCTCACTTAGAGAATAAGTAGCTGTTTATTACCCAGGATCAATAAACAAAGAAGCAAATTTACTAAAATATTTCTTTATTTAAGTAAAGTCAATGTCACTTTTTGAATTCCAGCTAGCATCAAATAACAATCAGAAAAAAACCTGACAAAATATTATCCAATTGAAATTGACAATGGATAGAAAACCTTTTTAAATTTTAAGCAGTATCAGAAAAGAAATATATTAAACAGGCAACATATGGATCCAAACAGTTGCAAGAGTTGATTTTTCACTAGATCTTATAAATAAAAAATGCCCAATATAATAACTTGTTCACTATCTCCCTTTAATAAGGACATGGAAAAGATAAGCATATCTTAATATTCACAACTGTTACTTATGTTCTTTACAAAGATTATATCTTTGCAAAGCAGCAATCCTTCATTCAAGTAATTTCTGTTTTCCCCAAGTTATCAAAAAGTACAGTTGTCTGAGACAAAATGTCACCACAGTCGCAATCAGGAAAGCAAAGTAAGTCAGCAGGCAGGCCTCACGGTGGAGGTTCTCAGGGCCTGACCGTGATCTGAAGATGATTTTGTTAGGCTTAAAAGCTAACAAAAGTACTAAGAGCTACAAGTAGGAACTTGGATTTAGTTAGTAGTTGCTAAGGAATTAAGAGTTCTAGTAAGAGGAACACTAATTAGATTGTGAGTATAAAAGAATCAGTGCACATCTGCTAATTTCATTTATAGTAAAAATATTAAATTAGGTTGTCAGTCAGCTTTAAACCAACAAAACTTCTGGTTTTGTTTTGTTTGGTTTTTCCTTTTCATCTCCCACCTTGGTGGTTCTCAATCACTAGTGTGCTCTGAATCACTGACAGTGCCTGTTGCACATTGATACCCCGAAGCCCCACCGTAGTGTGGATGCAGCTGGCTTGCACTGGGGCTCTGGACTCTGTGTTCTCAGCAAGCCCTGCATTACCCAGACAGTCCACAGATCATATTTTGAGAAACACTGATGTCTCTAATACATAACAAACACATTGGTATTCTCTGTGACTTCATAGTAAAGTTTCAAGCTGGATAAAATATTTAAATAATTAGAATACAAATAGGTACACAGTATTAGTCATTATGTAATTGCATTTTCTTTTTAAAAGTGGTACTATAAACACAATGACTTACATTAAAAATTTAAAATAAATTTTTAGTCCAAGGCACCTGTAAAATACTTGCTGGTGTGACAGAAGTGAGGAAATTCAATAATATAAGAATAGAGAAATGAAAGAGGTCCGGCAGTGACTGATTTTTCCACTGAAACAACCTATTCAGTCAATGATTTTAAGGAAAACAACCAAACTTCAATTAAGATAAACATTCTGAATAAACTTTTTACTGAGTGATTTTTTAAGCAAAATAAATTCATTAGTTAAAAAAGAAAAAGATTCATGCTCATGATTTTTCATAATAGCCATCTCAACTTGTCTTAGGAATGATCAGAATGACTCGCCTTACATTTTAGCCTGAAAAATGTATACTGCATAGATCTGGTATTCCTTTAATATTCAGCCACATGTGACCATGGACTTTATAATACTGGATCTGGCAGCCTTTTATCTCAAGAGGATTTCCCAAGTTTCATAGTCTACAACTTAAAACTTTCTTCTGAAGGTATTAATATTTTTCATGGAATATGAGTAAATTCTGTGATGATGACGTTTCTGAAACATGAATTTCAAAATGTTAACACTACAAAGGAAAAGTGTAAAAGCATTTTTTACGCTGAAGAGACTGAAGTAAAGTGACTCATTAGTATATTCTCTTTCAGAGTTGTAGGGTAAAAGCTAACATAAAAAGCAACACGCGATTGCACACATAATAATAGCTAGTATTGCTATAATGCAGAGTTCTTCATTAATTTTTATATGGAGTTTAGGTTGTTAGCCAATTTGCAAATGACATTTGAGAGCAAAATTAGGACTGCTTGGAAGAATTCAATGGTACTATTTTTTAAAACAGTGTTGTTCTGGATCATATGACAAATGAAAGACGGGCCGAGAAAAGTAAAGTATAGGAGCTGTGAGAATAAAATTAAATTTGTATTTTAAAATGTCATTTACAGATGGTTTCTCTAATACCTAGAACTATGTACAAAGACTATAAAATTTCCTTCCCACTCTTACCATTTCATGGTTAAGCATACTAACAAGTGCTTCACAAGTGCTTTTTACTGAGTGATTTTTAAGCAAAATAAATTCATTAGTTAAAAAAAGAAAAAGATTCATGCTCATGATTTCCAATTCATGATTTCCAATTCATTCATAGTTCCAATATTAAAATGAAGAAATCAGAAGTATATACTCTGTTTTTCAAAATTCCCCTTCAAAAATCTTAAAACTACTATTTAAACAAGCCCCTTTACTTAAGAGTCCACAGCTAGTTAAAAACCCTGGGTTCCATGGAGTAATACAAATCAGAATGTAGTAGGTAGGTTTTGTGAATTTAAAATATTTACAGGACATGCAATCTGAGCTGAATTACAGGTTGGACAAAATGGGAGAAATAAAGTCCTTAAATTAAAAATATTAATATAAAAGTTACTTTTATAATATTAGTTGATATCAAATTGGAATGAAGACAAAAATATGGGCCATCATGAAATAAATATATTCCCAGGCAAAATACTCAATTTTTTTAGGCAAAAAGCAGTTCGTAATTTTCCCTCCAAAATTTTCTTTGTAAGTGAAATATAGCATTGGTAATCAGAGAGAAAAAGCATTCATTAAATACTCTGAAGCCTATTATTTACATCCTAAAGCTCTCAGACAAAATATTTTTTGATTCCAGAGGGAGATGTGTTAAGATTAAAGGACTGCAGGACTGGTTTTATGTTAGAAAACTCTGACCCCTAAAAAGACTTTGGTTACAAAATACACATGACAGGGAACTCTCAGTTTGACCTCATATACTGGGAAGCACAAAGGCAAATGTGTTTATGCTAAATAATGAAATCTCCAATATTGGAAACTTAGGGTAACACTCATGTCTCAGGGTTGTCCCTTGTTTTCTATTATTTAAGCTTTTAGTTGTCATCAATATTCTGCTCAGTGGTTAGAATCTACGGACTGAAATTTAAACAGGTTTATGTACTATCAACAAATTTACATGTGGTTTTCTTTGTTTTAATGTTTATTCTTACTGAAAATCAATGTTTCAATAGTTTTTATACAAAACAATAATTTAGACCATGAAGCAATTTAAATACTTAAATTCCCTCAAAAAGTCATTTTGTACATACATACATGATTGACACCTATGAAAACGGTGGTCAAAAGAATTTTTTGGCAGCTGCTTCCTGTTGAGTCCTAAAAAGGACAGAAAAAAATCAAAAGAAGATCTATATACTTAGCTTTGTAAAACAAAAAAGAAAAACAAACAAACAAAAAAAACCAGGATTGCTTAACATTAAAATATCAAAACCTTTTAAAGCATAAAATATATTACCATAAGCATATATTCTATACATGAACTCCAAATATGAACTGAAATAGATTATAAACTTAATTTTATATATATTAAGGGCTGGGGATTTAGCTCAGCAGCATAAGTGCCTGCCTTGCAAGTGCATGGTTGTGAGTTTGACCCCCAGTACTGACAAAAGAAAAAAAAGAGCATAGATATTAAAAATTCTATTATGGTCATACATTACTGGACAGAACATTTCAAACTGAATAAAGAAAGATATTATGACAAATTTTATCAAAGACTTACCTATACATGATATACCCAATGAATAACACTGTTTGTATTACTACAAATATAACAAAGTGTATCGTAGACAAACATGATGGAAATGGTGGTAGTTCTGGGCATTTTGATTTTTCATTGGATGGCTATAAGGCAAAAGAACACACTATTACAATCATTCAAATCAGCAGTTTGGAAAAAAGATATATATGTGAAACTTTATAAAACTCATGGTTTACTATACAAGCAAGTATTTTCATTCATATCTCACAAATATTTTCTATTCCTTTATCTTTTACATTTTATTTTTTAACTTAAAAAAATGTTTTTTTTAAAAAAGTAGTTGATATGGGAAGGCTCTCACTTTGTCCTTCAAGATTCTAGAGTTTAGGGCCACCATAGATCACAAGTGCCTTGCACATGTTCAGTTCACATTTCCTGTACTGGTATATTACCTGTATTCCTTGGTGCCAAAAGTATTCCAGGTAAGAAAATAAATTAGACAGTTACTCTGCAGTGAATTATTTGATAAAATATCATGGCTTTTTCTCAGCTTTTATCCTCTCCAATCCCACAGCATTCAACATTATGACTTAAGTGTTCTCAAAATGCTTTTCTTCCTAGTTCCATAAGTATTCCTTCTCCTTTAAGGAGCTAATTAAATATCAGGGGCAAAGATTTCCATCAAGGTATCCAAGGTTTCTAAGATTAGTTGTTCTTAATATGGTTACATCTATTTGGGCAAAGTTCTTTAGAACATATATATTTGCCATAGCACCAAGTTGGGTACTGAAACAGCCAACTTGGTAAGGTTGGAGAAAAATAACCTCAAACAAAAGTGAGATAATTATGTTTGAGAATTCGAGCATGGTGGTGCACACCTGTAATCCCAGCACTCAGGAGGCTAAGGCAGGAGGTTTGCCATGAGTTTGAGTCTACGGCCATACTACGCTGAACGCGTCTGATCTCGTCTGATCTCGGAAGCTAAGCAGGGTCTGGCCTGGTTAGTACTTGGATGGGAGGACAAGAGTTTGAGGCCAGCCTGGGTTACATAAGTGAGTTCAAGGCCAGCCTGAACTACATAGTGCGACTCTGTCTCAAAAAGACACACACACACACATACACACACACACACACACACACACACACACACACACAGCTTTAGAGATGTCATGGTAAGAAAACTATTAAGTCATCCATGTTGGCCAAAAAACTTGTACATTCATATACATGGAAATATAGTTTTAAAAAGCAGGGTGCAACATACTCATAGCCTAGAGAACATCGCAAAGAGAAAACCACTCTCTAAAAGACAGAATATGAGACATCTACCTTAACTGATCTTCAAACTTCAACACAAAAATACAATAGTGAGAAAACAAGGCAATAAAATGCCACCAAAAACTCATAACTTCTCCAAAACTGATCCAACATGGCGTGGTAGAGGCACATGGTAGAGGGTATCTGAGGGGAGCTGCTCAAAATGGCAGTGGGGAAGCAGAGAGAGATCAAGGGAAGGAGCCAGGGAGGGAGACAAACCCTTCCAGGCCCAACCCTCAGGGATCCACCTTTCTGATCAGAGCCCCCCTCTTCAAAGCAAATCAGCTATAGATTCTGCAAATCCAATCACCTTCTAAAGGTCCCTCCTATGGTGCGTGAGGCTTTTGGCAAGACAATTAGATAAAAACCAAAACACTAAGCATTAACCTAACCAAGAAAGTGAAAGACATCTATAATGAAAATTGCAGAATACTGAATAAAGAAACTGAAGAAAACATGAAAATGGAAAGACTTGCTCATGAATTGGCAGGACCAATATTGTCAAAATGGCCATATTACAAAAGTGACCTATAGAATCAATGCAATCCCTAGTACAATAATAAGAATTCTCACAGAAGTAGGAAAAATCCTAAAATTTTTATAGAAGCACAAAAGACCTAGAATAGCCAAAAGAATCCTGAGTAAAAGCAGCAAAGCTAAAGGTGTCATATTACCTCATTTAAAATCATACCAGAAATTCACAGTAACAAAAACAACATAGTTTTGGCATAAAAACTGACATATACACCAACAGAATAGAAGTAAGACACAAAAATAGGGGCCGGGGGTTTAGCTCAGCAGTGTAAGTGCCTGCTTGGCAAACATGAGGTCGTGAGTTCAATCCCCAGTACCAAAAAAAAAAGACACAAAAACAAATCCATGCAGCTATAGTAATCTGATTTTTGACAAAGGGGAAGAAACATATGCTAGAGAAAAGATGTCGGCTTCAACAAATGATGCTGGCAAAACTAGATTTCCACATGCAAAAGACTGAAACTAGATTCTTATTTCTTAGCCTGTACTAATATCTGATCAAAATGAACCAAAGACCTCAGTATAAAACTGGAAAACACAACTGGAGACCATTATGTTAAAAAAAACAAGCCAATCTCAGAGTGTCACATGCTTTCTCTTAAGTGAGAAATCTAAAAATAAATACAGCAAGAAAGGAGAGAGGACAGCAAAGTTGAAGGTAATCTTTTAGAGGATTTGGGAGAAGGAGGAGAGAAAGAAGAGAGCTGTACTGAAGACAGAAATAATCAAAATGCTATACTCACGTACCAATATACCATCATGAATATCATTATTCCATACTATCAATATGCAAAAATAAAAAAATAAGAAGTAAAAAGGTCTGGAGGTATAACTGAGTGGTAGAGCATCCATGTATTCAAGCCCCAATATTTCGATTAATAAATAAATGGTAGTATCCAAAACTATTAAGGAAACAAAATTAGGAGTTGATAAGCTAATTTTTTCTCCCTACCACTTACTAGCTAAATGACCTCAGGAAAGTCAATTTATTATTAATATTAATTTAACATATTTTCTAAAGAATATCAAAAGCTTTTAAAAAAAAATAAAGCCTCATATAAAATATAAAGGATTGACAAATAAATCTTGCACAAGACAATTAGCATACCAAAAAAAAAAAAATTCCAGTCCAAGTCAATCTAAACTAACCCAAGCCAAGCATATAAAACCTGACTGATGGTAGTAAAGCTAACAAGACAGCAAAAACATTATCAGATCAGAACCTTGGAGAAAAATATGCAAATGAAATATACTTCAGAAAACATGGATCAGAGGAGATATTAAAAGGGAAATCAGAAATTTTTTTCATTGAATAATAATATAAATCTTCCATACAAACCTCTTACATCATGCCTCTTTACTTCTTAAGGGTTAACTGTCATGGGAACTGCTATTCTACCTTAAACAACTAGGATACAAAACAAACAGATACCTGGAATATACAGAACAATTCTATTATCGTGAACATTCAAATGAGCATTAGCATGAATTAAAATATTAAAATTATTTACAGAACTGCACAATAATGTCAAATATGGGTTGTTCTTTTTCTAATACTATGATAATTAGAAAAGGAAAAGGAAATGAAGTTACCATATTCCGCTGCACTAAGTTATCTATGTCCCTCTTCACTATGTGCAGGTGCTCTTTGATGTCCATAAAGTGCTGTGTTGTTTCATATGCGCCTCCTGCAGAGGCCGGGTGCTGTATCCCACTCACCAGTCTGACAGTGTCACTCATGGAATTCCTGAAACAAAATTTTTTTATACAGTATCACTATAAAAATGATTTTTTTCAGCCACATATTTCAAATAGTTATAACATTCTATACGTAACATATTAGATCACTAGAAAAGTAAAGAACTATTTAAATATTACATTTTCTTCAAAATTGAAAAACAATTTGTAAGACTACAATTTAACATTATACTTTTATATTTTATTGAAGATCAACGGCACGAGCACTTGCTTGGCAAGCACAAGGTTGTAAGCTTGATTCCTGGTACCAAAAAGCAAAACAAAAAACAAATAAAAGGTCACCTAAAAATAACCACATAGACAATACTATTAAAATACTGTTATATGTATTAAAACCAACAATATAAATAGACATCGAATAACATAATCAATGGTACTCTTAATGAAGTTACTAGAAGTCTTTTTAGGTGTTCAATATTGCGTGGTAAAAGATTAACTCAGCAGACTTGGTTGGTGAAACCCTGTGGATTCCAAAGGTTTTTAGGACTGGCCCTTGACTACAGTTTAGGCAAACACTGTGATTTATTAGTATTTCTGTTTCTGTTTGCCTGGGGCCTTTGGGAGACTGACTTCCTGGGACTGTAGACTGAGTACTTAAGGTCATCCTCCTGGCTGCTATTTGATGACCCTAGACACCAAGGCTTGGGTGAGTTTCCCTGGCTTGTAGCATTCTGCACACGCTGTAACATATTGTTGGGAGAATGAAATACAGATGATCCTTGACTTACAGCTTAGCTGCACAGCATGCTATAGTGTATTGGTTGTTTATTTTCTCAACTGCCTGGATGACTGGACTCTGGGGTTGGATGACATTGCCCTCCATCATAAGACATCACCACACTTATTGTTGGTCCAGGAAAACAATGAAACTTAAAATCAGATGTATGGTTTCTACTGAATGTATATTACTGTTATACTACAGTAAAGTTGAAAAATTGTTAGGTTGAACCATGCTAAGGTGGGGATCACCTGTACCATCCAGGAGACCAGTGGGAGAAGACAACTGGAAGCTTGCTCCTGGTTTTTCCTGGACTCCACTTACGTACCATTTTCTTTGCTGACTTTATATCTTTTTGTTGTAATAAATCATAAACATAAGTATAGCAACTTTTCTGAGTTCTGTGCAAACTCCTGGCAAATCATAGAATCTAAGACATCTTGGAGGGCTACAAACACAAATATAATTGTGTCTGCTTTTCTCTGCAGTTCTCTCAGATGGTCCATATGTACAGACCTACTATTTCAACTGGAAGCCAACCAAAGAAGTATCTATTTGTTCTACATACTTTATGAAGGAAAAACTGGTTGTTTAGTTTACTGATGTGTGGAGGATAGCCTCAAATGTGATACCTTTTTGAAGGGTAATTCTGATCCTATACAGGATTTTATCTTACATACTGACTCTAGAATATAGTCTCCACGCAAAATGTAATGCTACTCTTCAGATGTAAAATAAAGAGCTCTATTATTGAATGTGCCCTTTAAATATGAGTCTATAAGCATAATTACAAATGTAAAAAAATTACATTTCTTTAATAATGGTACAAAAATGAGAGGCTTATTAATAAAGGAACATGAATTTCAATTTTTACCTAGGAGTACTGAAGAAGTTCTATTAATGGCAAATCATCCATTTATACTCTGAATTATCTTCAAGTCTGGGGATTTTTTATGAGGCAATAAAATAAGATCGGACTGGCAAAATGTGTATCATTGCTGAAGCTAATGGGTACGCAGTTTCACTGTACTGTTTCTTCTATTTCTTTGTTTGAAAACAGGCATAAAAAGTCTTAAAATCTGTAAGGTTCTCCATAATCTGCTAGCTGTTTACCTTTCTGATACAATACTCTCATCCATGCCAGTTCCTAATAATATCCTTCACCCTTAGCCTCTGGCTTTGTGATGCTCTTTCTAGTCATACTCCTTTCCCCATATCTGTGGTCTAGAGCAAAGCTCAGCTCAAATGCTACCTTTCCTTTACCATTTCCTTTCTTGGATCCTTTTCTGCTAAAGGCAATCACTACCCCTTCACTTTCTATTTTGTATCTGCCAACAGGGATTAGCATAAGCTCTTGGTTCATCTCTTTGATTTCCTACCAATGCCTTCAATAACTATAGTTCAATTTCAATGAATAAATAGAAAGCTATCTCACTTATCTCCTTGGAGTGAAATTTAAAAAAGGTTTCATTGGAAGGCAAAGGACCCAAATCTTAGAGTTAATTAGAAATAATGCAATTATGTCAGACTGAATATTAAGTTTAAGTCGGTTGTTTTGTTTTTGAGACAGGATCTCCCCATGTAGGGCAGGCTGGCCTTGAACTTGCAGCGCACCTCCTGCCTTAGCTTCCTGAGTGCTGGGATTACGGGTATTACGGATGTGCACCACTACGCCCAATGCCTGGCAAGTTTAAATTTTAACAAATTATATTTGATTTATATGAACAAAAAAGCCTATTCACATATATCTTAAATGCTTTTTGAATCAACTCATGTACTGATTAAAACTTCTTTCAGTGGCACATGTGCTCCAGAAAACATGTTAGGGACCACGAATTGTAAACTGACAAAGTATCTGTCCTAGGCTCTCCACATCCTATCCTTTTGGGCCATCTTGGAAGGTGGAAACATCCTGTTCTTTTCTGGTCACAGCTGGAAGCCCAGGGCTAATGACTGCTGTGGGGTTCACAGGGCTAGATACAACCAGCTAAAGATAAGGCATCTGGGGAAACTTGTTCTGGTCCTTGTCTTTGTAAAAATGTTTTGATCTTCCTAGCCCACCCTACTCTGGTTGCCATTACCATTCCTGGAAGCTACCCTCTACCCTTCACTCACTGTCCTTGACTCAGATGTAATGAATTAAATACCAAGGATCTCGGTGCCTCATAGCCTTTTGTTCCTAGAGAGCACCTGGTGGTCCCAGATCCTTGCTATGCACTCCTCTATTTTGTCTCTTGCTCTTTCTTTCCTTCTTACAATGTGCTGTAACCCAGGCAGGAGACTGGAACCCTCTGCAAGGGTCTCCAATAACTGGCACCGTGGGAAAGATCACTAATAAAAATGCAGTGGAATCTAAGCTTTTTTCTAAAATGCCAATTCAGGATTACATCTTAATATACAGTACCTAAAATACTAGGAAGCCTAAAACCTCCCAGATAAAAGAACTGTTTCACATATCTGAATATAAGAATTTGCCTCCCAGAAGCATGAAATTGTTTAGATAGAAATGTCTTTTTTAATACACAAAGACTGAATTTCTTACTGGGCCTATGAGGGTGGAATTGTGATAGAAAGAGACATATTTAGTTTAGGAAATAGACCAAATGAAAAAAGGGCTGAACAGAGCCTTAAAGAAAACCACTTTTTAAAGGATAACAGAAGAAAGAGCAGTAAGTGAAGAATACTAATTGAAGCAGAGGCCAAAGAACATTAAGAATGAATAGTATGCATGCTACAAATTTTGAAAGGAATGAGGTAGGATTATTATCAGTTGAGACAGGGCTCTATAGTATTAGCTTATGGAAACATAGCATTTTGGCTTGTTTTCTCTTCTCCAGGTATTGAGAAATGTCAATCGTCTGTAGAAAGTGAATCATTCTTATTAGAAATTTATCATTCAACATTCCAAGGAAACAGTGTCTTTTCCAACTTTTTAAAAATCTAGTCTCAGGATATAAGATGGGAATGAAAAAGAGGTCATCAAAATATTTCCTTCAAAATGGTTTCATGTCATCAAAAAGAATCTTCTGCATCAAATCCATTTATATTACTATCCTATAAGGTAAACCATGCTCATTTCTGTATTACCTCTCACACGTGATTTGTATTATTTCATATTCTTTCTATATTTCCTAAATATTTCTGGCTTAGTCAAGTAACTGTGGCTAACCTACATTTTTTACAAGATGTTAAAGCATTTTCTTTTCCAGTTTAAAACAATTAAAAATTATATTTACAGTTTCTAAATATAAGCTCCTGTACATTTATTCCCCTATTTATAAAATGGACCTAGAACATGAATCTTACCATGAAGGAATCTTACCATAATAAAGTACATGCACACCTTTATGATAAAGATATCACATAACACTGACACTGCCCTTTACTTACTTCATTTCATTTACTTGTCTCAGAATCTCATGCTGAGTTTTCACAACAGTATCTAGTTCCTGCTGAGTGATCTGGAGGAAAGATAGATAAACAGCCAGCTTAATAATCTCCATTCTATGGAACCATAGAACACAGTAGCATTTGTTCTCCCCTCCATCAAAGGCTAAATAGGGCATATCTGCATATTTTGAAAGCTCACCTGCCCGGGCTGCCCTGGGATCCCTGCTCCTCTTTTAGAGATCTCTTCTGTCAAGGAAGAGACATATCTTCTCTGTTCATCGAGAATCATATCCAACTGTCGGTTCAGCTGCTTGATTTCAAGATGAATACGATTCTGTCCTTCAAAGATTTGCCTTAGCTCACGATCTCCTACAGTCTCAAATATTTCATCAGCTGAAAAGTAATTATAAATTGAAATTATTGGAATCACCTACATCTATGTGATTTTTGAAATACCATAACTGACCTAAGTGCCAACATATACCAAAATTAGAACATTATCAATGGCTTTACAGTTTCCCAAATAGTAAATGTGCAGGTAATTAATCCAATCATGACTAAATCATTACTGGTTTTGCCATCTTTAATGGATGACCACTTACAAATTAATGTATCCAAAAATGTATGAACAATTCTAAATGAATTGTTTTACTTAAAAATAATTTTTCTTTCATGTATACTGTGTGATTTTGTATGACCAAGCAAAACTAATCTAGGGTAATTAAAATTAAAATAGTGATCAGCTCTATGGTGAAGGGCTTTGGCTTGGAGGAGACACAAGGAACTTTCTGGGTGATAAAAATATCCCATGCATTGCCCCTGGGTGAGGTTAAGTGGTTGTCCACATTTGTTAAAATTCACCAACCATACTCTTCACATACTTACTGCAACCAGCTTCAGGATATATTCATAAATCATATGTCATGATGTTTATAACAAATTCAAGAAAAAAAACATGTCTCATTTCTACCTTTATTAACTGAGTCATACTGCTGATCACTGCAAAAATTCCATTCCACAGTATTCAAATACTAGCAACAAGCTGATCATTTATGTTGATGGAAACAACCCAGATAATAAAAACCTGCAGATACTACGACATCCCTCTACTTGATCTTAACATGTTGTATTTTTAATATTGTAATGCTTGAAATCTTATAGAGGCTTAGTCTAATATTTTTAAGTTTTTAACTGTTAAAAAGTCCAGGATTCTGTTAGTACCAAGGGGAGACAACTTCACATTATTCACAATAGTTTTGATAGCTATCAAATATCTCTATGTTACTAAGATAAATGTGTCATGGAGACATAAATCTTATATGATTTCACTCAGCAAATACCAACCCTCAACTACCAAGGCAACACTGTTTGGCTTTTTTTCAAGTTTAGAGAACATAGAAAACAAAATCCATGATCTTCACTGTTTATCCATATAACCACAATATTCTTTACTCACATGTCACTAAGTAAGGCACACTTTCACTTTTAAGGGCTTCAGATCCTTAGGGACTAAAGATTTGTTAGCTACTTCCAGAAACTATTTAGAATGTGCCAGTTAATAAAAAAAGAGATGACACAGGGAACACAAAGACACCAGAATTCAATATACAACTGCTGCTGTGGCACCAATACCAGCTTCATCACAACTTACTAGGCTGCCCTTGGAGGTCAGGATGGTCCTTCTGGAATTCCTCTTTTTTTTTGTCCAATTCTTGCTGATAGTGTTCAAATTCTTCCTGATACTTTTCTTTTTCTTTTTCTGAAATTTCTTTATCTGGTGTAGGCTTTTTTGAAGTTTAAGAATAGATCAGAAAAAAGAGAATCAGTAAGACAGCTCAATGTGTATTTTTTCCTTTGTTCTTTACTACTAGCTGAAAGGTGAATATTTCTTGCTGATCTGGGTGATGGTGAATAAATCATAGCCAGTTTACTCTTGCTACTAAGAGTAACAACAACAGTAATAACTATTATCACTTATGAAGTATTTTGCTGTAAGTGCATTGTCTCCACTTAGTTCTCATAGCATCAATGCGGTATCCAGAAGTAACATCTGTTTCATCAGTGAAGAAATGGCACATTAGATGTTCAGTAATTTGTACAAGATCATACAATAGTAATGAGCAAAAATAAGATCCAAACCTAGATCAGTCTTCCTAAGTTTTCACTTACAAGACAACAACACTGAAAATAAACTTTTTAGAAAAAAAAAAAATGTGTGTACTTACTGGCTCTTTTCCAGGCTCAGTCAGTTGGAAAGTCAGAAAAGAAAGAACGTCATGGTCATCTAAAAATTAAAACACAAGTCTGAAAAGGTTCTATAATAATTACTTTGATAGCTGTGAGTTTATAGATATTTATTGCTCTAAAACCATAATAAAACTTAGCTCTAATTGGTTAAATAAACAGTGGAACTCCATGAACTTAGAGACAAAAACAGATCTAAAAAGATTTACATTTTAATTTATATTTACTTTCTTAAATCCTAACTCAAAACATTTAGCAGCATTTTATGTGTAACAGATGTTTAATAAATGTCTGATGAAGATGAAAAAACAGTCAAAATGAGTCCAAATGCCCAGTCTTGGCATCAAGATCCTCCTATACTTCCCCCAAGTCTCCCTCATAGATACTGTCCCATCAAGTGAGACAAAGTCCTGTTCATATATTTCCTGTATCTATCTCTCTGAAACTTTCTCCTGGCACATTACTACTTTTTGCCTTTCCTACTAGTTTTTCTCACCGGGAATACAACTACTAATGTCTTTTATCTAAAAATCAAAAAAATATCAAATTAATTGCAAGCTGTTTAAGCAGATTCTCGTAACAATAAACTACAATACCAGCCTTGGCTAGTCTTATCCAAAGAGTAAGAGTAATTAATTTTAAGTGTGCAGCAATCTTCATGCTTTGTGTCTCTTACAGAGATCCAAAGAAACAGACAGATTAAACAGAAAACAATGATACTGTAAGGCAGACTGAGTAACTTGAGGAGAAATCATGTGGTGTAAAAGGGCAGGAATCAGAAATCTAGACCAAAGCCTTCCTGGGGCTGAACATTACTCATCATATGACCTTCCAAAACTTCTTACATCTAACATTTGGCAAACTCATCTAAAAATAGGGAAATATCTCTCTTCCCTAGTTTCTGGGTTGTACAGAACATATATGCCAAAGTATTTAAAACTGTAATGTACCATATAAATACATAATCATATTAATGTGGAATAACTTCATTTGTCACTATATGAGGAAAAAATAGGAATTCTGTGTTTGTGCAAAATTAGATCCTCAAATAACATTTTCTCAGGTTGCAAAATGCATTTACATGTGATGTGACAACTCATAGGGTCCTAAAAACACTTGACAACAAACCTTTCACTGCTCAACTTTAAGTATGTGTCTCCTATAAAACAGCATCAAAACTGAAGTTATATGTAGCCCCAGCCAACTGTATACTTACAGAACAGTATAAGCAGAGAATTAGCAGTCTCGATAGAGCAAGAGACTGGCACAGTAGACTATGGAATCTTTGTTCCAAATAATCTTAAAAGGTTAAATGCAAACATGTCTACAGATCCCAAGAATATACGATTACCAATAAAACTCAACTGACAAACTTCCAATACGAAAACATCGCACAATTTACCTGCAAGACCTCCTGTTGCAGCAGATATTCCAAAATGTCCTTGTGTGGGGATAATCATATTTTCTACTTTAGCACAAAATTCATAGTCATTTTTATCAGGTGTAAAGCCATTATTGATCATTACCTAAAAAGACACACTACAGTTACAGCTTTTGCAGTGGACACTGTAAAATGAATTTGTTACTCAGTTTTATGACCAATAACATTCAAACTTGCTTCTTTCACTACAGAGATTTCAAATAAACCTCATTTAGTATCATTACTCAATAAAACATTTAACTTGAAATTTTTGCCTACTATGTGTCAGAGACTGAAGAAGAGAAAAATTCAGTAATTTTCCATAAAAATCTTTCCAAAAATCAAATATAGCTCATCTTGTCTTGCAGAAATTTAGAGAACCCTGATTATCCTTCTCTGAATAGTTCATTTGGAAGGGAAATTACATTTGTTCTGAAACTCAGTGAAAGAGCTAAAGCCATTAGGTTGAATTTATAATTTTAGCTACAGTTACTTGAGAATTAAACAGATTGCCTTAACAAATCCCCTTCATTAAATTTATGTAGTAAATGGATTGTTGTAGGGTAGCAGAGACACCAAAAATGATGGAAATCATACTGACATAAAAGACAAAAAAAAAAAATGAAAACACTAAAAAGACACTAAAGTTTTATTTTGCAGGATATACATTTGAATTTACAACCTTAATAGAATCCTGGAATTCTGAGGAAGCACAACAATCTACACAATGCATTAATACTCTTCTCATTAGCCTACACAAGTTGTGGTTACCTCTTCAATACCCTCCTGGCTCACTCTATGACTAAGACACACAACAGATGCAGAAAGAACAAGTCCACAGCCCCGGAGCAAGAGCACTTTTACTACTACTTCCAGACTCAAAGCTAATAGTTAAGATTAAGTCACACTGCTGAAATGTTGCAGAACTCTCTCCAAATTTTCAGCAAAACATAAAATACCTGTCAATACCAAAGAAGCTAATCTCTAAATAATGTAGGATGGAAACTAATTTCTAAAGATCACCTGTAACTTAGTTAACTAATATAAATATTTGTTTCCTCTAATTAGAATGTTCTTGCTTCAGGCTACATCATTTACAACAGATCTCCTCTACAGAGTAAAATCAGAACCAACACCCAGTAGGATAATTGTCTTTAAGGGTTAATAAGATACTTAGTAAATCACATTCTAATTTCAACACTAAGAACTTTCTTCAACTCTTCAGTACGCTTTTCCTTCACTCTTTACTAACTGAAAATCTACCAAGAATTTTTACTATCTGATTATAATATTAATTGGAAGAAATATTAATGTTAGAATTATAAAGTCTATGTAATTATTACAATTGTAAAGTATGTCCACTGCTTTATGCCAGTAACACTGCATATATGAGACCACTGGTGACTTTCCTTAATCACCTATAGTTTCAACACACTGTTCAGTATGTTTTAAAAATATAGATAGTATAACTTCTCTTGTTTTGACAATGCTTCCTCCAACAGACTTCTTGCTTTCAACCTCTCCTGTTTTTCCTTTCAATGTGAAAACAACTCAGACAAGTCAAGGGTACAAATGTTAGGAACTATCAGCATTATAGGATACAATGCCTATCCAGAGGTTACAATCATACTGAAGGAAAAGACCTACAAACATATATTTGACTAGCAATTTGAGACAACACATCCTATTTTATTTCATTTCACTATACTTCACTTTATTTTATTTTATATTTTATTTGGTACTGGGAATCAAACTCATGACCTTGCATTTGCCAGGAAGGAGTTTATGCCTCTGAGCTAAATCCCCAGCCCAAGACAACATATTTTAAAGGCCAAAAAAAGTATTAGGAAACAAAAAAATAGAATCATTCAGGAGAAACAGATCATTATGAGCTGACTTTTGGGAAATTAGATGAAAATTAATCTGGAGCAGTATGTTCAAAGTGGAGCACGATTCTACTAAGTAGTGAGGCATAGGGAGAGTTATCACAAGAGGGTACAACAGACTGAGCAAACATGCACAGGTTAGAACCATTATGTGGCATTAATGTGTGCATCAAGGCTTTCTAAGGTGTACTCCACACCATCCACTCTACAGTCATTCATAGATATTAGGCAACAAAGAATTCTAAGGCTGAGTAAATCTGAAGAATGTGGGCCTACTAAAGGCTTATTTTTCATACAGAAATCTTTAACACGCTAATATACATGTTAGTGTCCATCTCATCTGACTATGGAGGCCTCCCCCTTTTTCTGAGAGTGAATTTTGCAGGCTACTATTTGTAGGAAATGCTGGTGGATGCCTCATTGTGTTGAGTCATGCAAGTAGCTGCCCTGTGACCTGTGAACCTATGTGTATCTCTGTTCATCATGGAGGCAGTCTGGGCATTGCCACATGGAGATAAGCTTGACTTACTGACTACTCTAATGGAACTATACAGGATGAATAAAAATTACAGTGAAACTCAAACCTAAGTCAATCAGACTGGATACCTCTTTTATTATGAAACTTCTAAATTAGCTTGAAATTTAACACTGAGCCAATACGAAGTTTTCCCAAGAAATATCCTTTCCAGAGTGCCATAGACAGTAGTGGAAGGCTAACTTAGGAAAAAAATACTCACAAGGACATTTCTTACTTTTAAGCATTGTTCCAGATGCTGACATCTTTAGAAATAAAGTTTACAATACATTAGTGATCTTAGGTTATGTCAATGTACAGCCACCTGTACAATACCCTAATTCCATTTATCTACAACTGAACTCACGACCAATCCTCATTTCTCATGTTCGCCAAACAAATAAATACAAACCAGTGCTACCATTCTGCTAGAGAACTATACATATTAGCTGTCCAACTGGGCAGAAATTCAGGAACTCTCTGATCCCATGACTATATTCACTCCAGCATCCACCAAATAAGAACTAAGTCCTTGAGTCTCCATCTGTTCATTGCTCCTCTATCATCCCACTGCTATCACTTGTCTTCAGACCCCAAGTGGGGTCTGCGGCTATGATGGAACTGAGATCCATCACAGTCTTGTGGGTTCTTTAGTATAACACTATTCTAGTTACTTATAATCTTCTACATTCAATTTTTCTGTGCTCAAAACGGAGAAGACTACCCAATAGGGCTATCTGAAAACTGCACATAATGTATAAAACACAAGGTGTGGTATTTAAGAGGCAAGGAGTCTAGATCATCTTACCCTTTGCTCCTTTCATGAATATCTCTATGAGAACACTGGACCTAAGCTGTCTTTCAAAATTACAAATCAGACAATTTCACTTCCTATTTAAAACTCTGAACTTTATAAGTTCCTTATAGGATAAGCTGTAAGTTACCCTGTGCAAAACCTGTGACTGCTAACCTTTCAGTCTCATTTCTCTTAGCTCCTCTATAATCTCAAGCCATACTAAACTTGCCTTTCTCAACTACCTCAAGTTCTTTCAAGGCCTTCTGTCCGCTTTCCGTGCTTTGAACACACACACACACACACACACACACACACACACACCCTCTTTCTTAATCCCAAACTTCATGATGCTTGCTTTAAGGAACAGCTCAATTCTGAGAACCTGTTCCTGACCTTTGTCCACTCTGATCTGCAGGGTTACAGGATTTCAACCCCAGAGTCCTTTAATGGTGACTATTTTGTAGTTTTTGTCATACAGCATAACAGTTCTACATATCACCCCAACTAGACAAGAAGCTTTCCAGGGAAAGTGACCTTTGTCTTAGTCATGTCTGTATTCAGAAGATGTGGATGTGTATATAACATGTCTCATACAGCAGGGGGTTAAACATTTGCTGACCTGTCAGCCAGATTTTGCAGTAGATGCCTAGGAAAGCCAGGCTCTGAAGCTATGTCTAACCTCTTAGGGTAACACTGGTGAGTCTGTGAACGATAGCCACATATCAAGAATTCAAAAAGAAAAGTCATGCTAGGATATTATTTGTTTAATTACTATTACTTACTGTCAGTGTTTTCTGGTAGTATATAATCTTTGCCCGGACAGGATAGGGTTTATTACGAAAATCTCTCTGGCAACTTGCTAAAGCTTGACTGGCACCATCACTACAGTACAAGAGAATGAAAATCAAATAAGAAACTTAGAAAGATTTTCAATATTTTAAAAATTCAAGAGGATTAAAATAATATGAAGTTATGACAAAGTCGTAAGGTACTTCAAGTTATTTATTCAGAGGACAGAAGTTTCTCCTTGTCAGAATTCTTAGAAGTTCAGTGCTACCATGTGTCAGAGACAAGGGAAGGACATACTACTGTACATGAGACCTCTAGTACAGCAGTCCTCTAGTTCAGGGCAGAACCTGAATCCCTCCAGGAGCTTTTAGACATGCAGGCTAGAGCCAGGCACGATGGCACACACCTATAATCCCAATACCCCGAAAGGCTAAGGCAGGAGGATCACAGGTTCAAGCCCAGCCTTCGTAATGAAGCAGTTTAACGAGACCCTGTCTCAAAATAAAAAGAGCTGGGAATGCAGCTCAGTGAGAAGATCCTAGGTTTAATTCCCAGAATTGAAAAAAATAAAAAGCGCACAGATTCTACCCCAAAATCAACTGAGGCAGAATTAAAAGGAGAGGGCCCAGGCACCTCCAATTAAAACAGTTGTGTTGTGGTCAACTACCAGGGTTGAAAATCATCAGTGTAGGAAATAATATAATGAAGCATGGGCATTAATTTTTCATTTTCAAGTTGAGTAATAAGGTTCACTGACTGGCTAAATTTCCAAATTGTGAAATAAAAATATACATATCTAATTCATGTTTGTTACAAATATACTCAACACTTAAAAGTTTTGTAAGTCATTGTGAATCAAGCAAAATAAGATGGCATAAATTGTGTGCTCATTAGTTTGGTCAAAGCTAAACTTAAGTTTTGAAAGATTTCTCACTTAATAATGAAAAAACATGACTAATTAGCATCGGTGAAAGCCAGGAACAGGCTGTAAACCTTCAAAAGTATTATAGTTTTAGGTTAAACATTTTATATTTGAAATCCGAGGTGATACACAGAAAGAACTTTAAGATATATCCAAATAGTACTTTTTCACTAGCTACAAAATAACATTTCAAGAAAAAGAATAATCTTATTTAATTTGGAAAGCATTCAGATTTGAAATAATATATCCCACGAGATGTTCAAAGAGAAGCTGAAATGAGAAATGATGTAAACACCATATACTTACTTTTGATGGTCGTAGTGGATTTGTCCATTGTTGCCTACAATTACTATAGCAGGATTATTTTTCTGAAAATAAAGAGAATATATTTGTTTTAAACTCTGCAGTCAAAATTCTACAATATGTCAATGTGCCGTGAGGTCTCTTGTACTCTAAGTGTTTAAAATTGTGAGCAATTTTAAAACAGCATAGACTTGGCATCCAAGGAGTTACTAAAAGGTCACTAAATTGCTAACAGAGATCTCTGAAAGTCAGTACAGAAACAAGCAGCCACAGAGAAGAGCATCTTAATGCTGCTACAAGTTGATATTTCCAGTATGTCTGCACACTTTTTGTTAATTGTCTTTGATCACTGGCCTGATTAAGAACAGTGGTTCACATACGAAGAGTAAATAAATATATGAGCTGGCAGCAGTCATGCACTTAAATACCATGAAAGTGAACTGGTAGTCTTCTGGGCACTATGGGTTGCATTGCTCACACATGTAAAGACTCATGGTTATACACCATAATTACTGTGTGCACACAGGACTCTGGGGAAGGAGTCACTGTGAAATCCTCAGGGTGTCATTATAATTTCAAGTTGAAAAATCATGCCTGCATAGCTCTTAGCTGCTGAATGTTCTGCTGCATACAGACTAATCACACTTAAAAGTATCAGGTAGGAGTTTTCCATTATTAAACTTATGAAAGCATCAAATAAGCTCTATTTTTCACAGCCTAACTTTGGTAGCAGGGGTACTGAAGTAACAGTTCAGACAAGAAAAATACCTTTCCATCATTGTCAAAAGAATCAAAAAATATTCCAACACCATTCCACATATCAGCTGATCCAAACACAGGACCTTCCAAGCCTTGATTTTCTGTATACCAAATTGCCTGAAAATACAACAGAGAACAGTTAAGAGGCCAGTGGCATGTGCATTTACATTCATTTTCTAAGTACAAAAAATGGTCATACCAGGCCATCAGCTCCAATTCGACCTCTTCCAGTCACTCGAAATGTCACCTCTACTTCCCAGTTTTCAAAGGCTGCTTTTGCCTTTGTCCATACTGACCCTCTTTGGCTTTTCAAAGATGGTGCTATTCGAATCTGATCTGAGCTTGGAATAGCATCTAAAATAGAAATCAGTGAAGAAAAGCTTGAAGTTATAATTAGGTAAAATTCAACATCATCTCCAAATTGCTACATATACCTATAAAGATCAAATTTTAACTTAGTAATTTATACAATAATTTTGTTACAAAATAATTTCATGTTGACAATTTTGACTCAAATTTTTGAGCTAATGTTTCTTCTAAACAGTGGAATATCTTCACAAAAATTTTTTTAAAGTTCAAAAATAAATTTACCACCATACAATAAAAATTACAGAGGCAATGGGGAGGAGGAAAGATATTATAACTTAAAAGGCAAACTTTGATTCGGACAGTATCTCTTACAAATACCTCGAAATTTGCATATTTAAAAAAAAAAACCTTGCTATGTATTTTACCAGTTTACAAATATTAGAAAGTTTTCAAACACTGTGAAAGAACATACCACTAGGAATCAACAACCTGTTCCTAGTCTCAGTTCTGTGTAACTTTGAACAAATAATTCTCTTATTGTGTTGGTTTCCCTGTATGTTCACCTGTAAAATGAAGGTGCTGGGCTTGATCACTTCTACAAACATGCCAAAAGTTATATGCAAAGTATTCTGCATATATACATTTTTCTAGAGAGGGGGCCAAATGCACTTCAACAAGCAGGTTTCACCACTGGCAGACTGCAGCAACACCGCTGATCTCCAAAACAGTGATTTTCATCTCCATGCTGTTTTCAGCTCCCAGTTCTGTCATTACTAGCTGTCTGATTTCAGGCAAGTTATCTCATTTCTCTAAGAACTTTGTAAGTATGTAAATGCTTATATGAGAGCATATGTAGGCATATCTTGGAGATATTGCTGGTTTAATTTCCAACCAGTGCAATAACGCAAGTCACACAAATCTTTTGGTTTCCCAGTACATGTGAAAGTTACATTTATACTATACTGTAGTTCAGTGACTGTACAAGAGCAGTATGTCTAAAGAAACCAATGTTCTTATCTTAATTTACAAAATATTGTTAAAAGAAAAAGCTGACAACCATCTGTGCTGTTGAAAAACAGTGCCAAAACATGTAAGGGTTGTCACAAACCTTCAATTTATAAAATCTAGAACTGTCTAGAACTTCAATAAATGTATGCATAGTTTTTTAAAAGGTATGTTTGGGCTGGGAATTTAGCTCAGTGGCACAAGCGCCTGCCTTGCAAGCGTGCAGTCGTGAGTTCAATCCCTGGTATTGATAAAAAATAAATAAATAAATAAATAATTTAAAAAATAAAAAAATTTTAAAACAAATAACATTTAAAGAACAAAAATGGACTGGGGCCAGGCATGTCATGCCAGCACTCGGGAGGCTGAGGCAGTAGGATCGTTGAAAGTTCAAGACCAGCCTGGGCTACAAAGTGAGCTCAAGATCAGTGAGAGCTGCATAGGGAGACCCTGTCTCAAAAGACCAAAAAAAAAAAAAAGTTATGTTTACATATGTTTCAATAATTACGTTAGATAATTATTAAAGCACTTATCAGATAGTCTTAAAATTGGAAGAATTCTATGATATTCTCTCAGGTATTAACCATTCTGAATTCATGTTGGGAAATAAAAATAAAATAACTATAAAATCATTCTACATATAGGAAAAATTGACAAAAAGAAAGTTAAGATACTTTACTATCTTGGTCTCTCACTATCACTATCACTTTCAAACAAAAGTTCCAGGGAAAGCATGGAAAGAATACGGGACAGAAAAGCAAAAGCCCTGGGTTTGAATTCAATTGTTTTGATATAAACTATGTAACTCTTCCCAAGAACTTTAACCTTTCTGAATATCAGTTTTTCCCACCTCACCTACTAAAATACAACAGCTAGCATCCACCTTGCCTACTAAGAATTAGATTTGAGAACAAATCTGAAAGAGCTTTGAGGATTGCTAAAAAGTTACAAATTATCTTTTTTTTTTTTAACCTTATGGGCCTAAAGAAGTGTGCTGACAGTACAACAGAATGTTAGAGTTAATAAACAACACAGATTTTATCTAAATTTTGGACTGAAAACAAATGACTGTGTTTAAACTAGATTCTAAGTTTCTTTATTTTTTGTTTGCTTTAAATAATGGATTGCAAGGCTAAATGAAAAGAGAGCAAAAAAAGAACAAAAACATTAAAGACAACAATGAGACTCTAAAATAACCAAGAGTACCCAAAACAGTGATTTTCAGTGTCAGCAGATAGATAAGTCACAGCTAAAATACTAATTTCTTTATTTTAAATTCAGTCTAGTCACACAGCTCAAATTCACTAAGGTGCATTATCCTGATTTTTTTTTTTCCTAGCAAGACAAGGCTACGGCTCTGTAAACAAAGTCAAGGTATGTTGGTAGTTCATTAACATTCTTAATCTGTTGGTGTATGAATGAATGTAAGAAAGAGAAGCAGGCAATGCAAAGGTGCAGAAGTGAAAAAGTGTGAACAAATTCATCATCACTACTGAAAATATTGTCATTATTCCAAACAGAAAAACAAAAACAAGATCCAAAAATTTGTTCTTCGTATCATCTGTAGCATCTTTGTGTCCTAAGAACCTTATCTTGATAAGAAATGCCTAGTGGGCTCATAAAAAATCACTGCTGAGTAACAACATAATTACACTCTGGCTGACATTTAATGACTTAAGTCATTAAATTAAATTGAAATTTGTACCTATAATTACACATCAATTTGAGGGAAATGGCCCTTTAAAAAACTGTGCTTACTATCTAGGAATTATTTTCTAGAAATAAAACATTTCGTTCAACATTAGATAATCTAAAATGATCATATATAAGCCCAATGAATGCTTAATCATACACAAAGATGGAATTCAAATTGCCAGAGTTTCTCATGCCACAGACAGGTGTTTGCCACTTGCTTTAACGGATGCAACTGATGGTCACCAAACAGAGTTTATGACATACAAATGCTGTGGCTGATTCCTTAGTCAGCAGTGACACATCAGCACTAAAAGGGGCAGATACCTTTGCTTTCACAAACACAAATGCTTTAGCAAGGTTGTTACCTTTAAGAGTGCCAAACACAGAATCAATAAAACTTGAAGCAGAAATTATTTCAATTTTTCAAAAACCGTTAAAGATACCGCATAAAGCTCATGTTCTTAGTCTCTAATTCACAAACACCACCAAAAACATATCCCTCTACTAAATAAAAGTGTGACAATAAACTTATGTAATGTAAAAATCAAAGACCAAGCCAAGTCTCGGAGAGAGGTTTTTTAAAAGGTGTAGTTTCAAGAGCCTAATAAGGAATGTCTTCTTACAGAGACTTAAAAATTACTCTAAGACCAATTTGTGCCATCTCCGGGCCCTTTGAGAGAACTGGGTGCAAAGCTGAGCATTAATCATCGTTAACACTAAAGGGGGGGGGCAGGAGAAAGGAGGCTGCTAGAACACGTTTTGGGTTGGGATGGCTGGGGAACGCGTCCCTTAGAGACGTGGCGTCAGGGTGAAACGTGACACCTAGAAGCGAGCGGGGTGCTGGGAAATCAAGGAAGTAAGAAAATACCTCTAGATCAAATGCAAAGTACAGACAAGATCAAAACAGTAAGGACAGCAGGGGGATGAGAGGCAGAAGGGGTAGAAACTCAGGGACAGGCAGGGAAACTTGTGGGTCATTGGGACCGCGGGGATTTGCTGCAGAGTCGCCGCCACAGCACATATGGTGTGCAGCGGCTGGAACCGGGCCTAAGCACACCAGAGCGAAGATGAAAGGCGGAGATGCAGGAGGGGATCCGACCCCCCACCCACTACCCCGGCTTACTCCCCGCGTGGGCCCAGAAGGGCACGTTCCCATCGCTCTGCACCAGGTGCGGTCCCTTGAAGCTGTATTTGTATTCGAAACGGCGATGTAGCACAGCCGCCGGGTTGCCAGGGGAGCCGGCAACCGCGGGGTCACCTCCCGTGCCATCGGCCCCGACGAAGTGACTGAGCAGTAGAAGCAGGGTGCAGGAAAGTTGCCGGACTCTGGCCCTGGGACCACTTCGTCTGGATCCCGCCATCTTGAACTGCGGGCGCGGAGGCCGGCGGGAGAGGGAGGGGCGCGGGAGGCTACGGACAGCCAACAGGGCGCTCGCTGATTGGTGGAGCCTGGAAGACCCCCTAGGGCAAGGGGTGAGTCCCGCCCCCGGTCTCAGCCATCCGAGTGGCGAGTTCCGAGCCTTTGTGGGCAGGGCCAGGAGGGGGCGGTGTCCGGAGGAGGGGCGGGGCCGAGACACGCTGCGGTCCGCTAGCTGTGAGGGTCGGGGAAGGGGATTCCAACTTTCGCTTCCCCCGTGGGCTAGCGGTAGGAGCAGACCGCTTTGCCTGCAGGAGGCTTCCTCCTGTCGCCTACAGTACCTCAGAGCTGCTGAGTCTTGCGGATTCAACTTGTAGTAAGCCAGTATTAGAAGAAAGGCATTGCTTTTCTTGTGACACCGATTATTCAGTAATTGGTTTTGAATTTGTGAACTTTGTAGAAACACAGCAGAAGCGTGAACAATGATAGTCCAGCCCACTAATAGTAGCTGAGAAGAGCCCTAGGGTCTTTTAGTTGGTTGAGAGGGGTTAGGAGGTGTTTCCATGAAGCTGTCAGTCAATCTTCACGTCTCAAAAATTAACTCTAAGGACTTTCCAAATTTTTGGAACCATAGCAGTAGTGCACTCAAAAGAGTACATTTTGGTTAGTCTTGGTGAGAGGGATTATATGCTATAGATGGAGGAGTTAATAAAACCTGGACATTTGAGATTGGAATGACCTTTGACTCAGTGTATAATTTATGCGCTTTAAAAATCTTCCTTCTCTTAAAAAAAAACCTGTATTGTCAAAGTACTCAAGGTCTCTAAAATTTTGTTCATGATGAGCTAAAATCTGAGATAGCAGTGTGAATTGTTTTCTTCTTATGTACAGCTTTTTTATTTTTATTTTTTGGTTTTTTGAGACAGAGTCTCTCTATATAGTTCAGGCTGACCTTGAACTCACTATGTAGCTCTGGCTGGCTTTAAACTCGTGGCATTCCTCCTGCTTCAGCCTCCTCAGTGCTGCCTTTGCCACAACGCCCAGGTTTATTCTTACACATACCTCTTTTATTTCATGTCTCTGTTCTCAGACAGTAAACACCATGCTCTTCCCAGGGATTGCATGCCCACAGTATTTTAACTTTTCATTGACCCACCAGGTTCCTATTGCTAGACTCGGCCTGTTACCTTTAAAGCTCTTTGTTTTCTGTCTTAGTTACTTTTCTCATTGCTGAGACAAAATACTTGACACCCAAAATTAAAGGAAGAAAGGTTTATCATAGCTCAAATTTTGTAGAAGTGTCAGATCATAATTGGCTGGCTCCAAGGCAGCATCATAGGGCAGGAGGGGCAACCCAGAGCAGGCAGTCAGAAGGCAGCAAGCAGCAAAGCAGCAGCAGCTGCACACGGAGTGGCAACACCAACGCTCTTTATGTCCCTTATATTCCATCCAGACTACTCATACCCGACGTGGGCACCCTCAATCCTAGCATCAAAACACTTATCAATCTCAGAATCACATTCTTAATCCCAGCACCACGCACTCTAGATCGGCCACCTCTGAAAAGCCCCACTATGACTGCATGAGGCTTTGAGGGGACATCTAGATACAAGTTATAATGCTAGCACTCAGATCAAACCTTCATATTGAATATTAAGTCCTCCTATGTGTTAGTATCCAGATGTAAATTAAATAGTACAATCCTTGAGCATCATAGCCATCCCAGGGACAGTAGTAATAGACATTTACCAACAAAATAACACGTGTGGGTCATTGTCCTATGGCCAGTTCTCCAAGGCTTTAAATCCATGGAATGTATTAGTTTTATCTTCTTCAGTTTTTCCATACCTGTGGAAACAAACTATGTATCTACAAAAGTAATATATATTTTTTCAAGAAAACATTAACATTAATGAAAATGATGACCACTTACTGAGTGCATTATAATGTGCCAGAAACTGCACTAAGCCTTCTGCATGAGACCTACAGCAGCCTTCTAAGATTGGTATTATTATTAACATCTCTATTTTTCAGAAACAGAGTTACAAAAAGGTTAAATAATTTTCTCAGTGTCACACAGTAAGTGGCAGATTTGGCTTTCAATTCCAGGTATTCTATCACTAAAACTGTCAAAAAAAAAAAAACCATTCTATCTTAGGCAATAAATGTTTTCAATTTATTCTTTAGCTCTCAAGATACCTGAATTTCAAGAACAAGAAACTCAAGTTATAATTTATAATTTTGCTGAGTCAATAAATACAAATTATTATGTTCTGTATGGCTATTCCTTTAAAAATAATTTTGTTCTTTTGCAAATGAGGAGACCAAGAGATAGAGTAGTTCAGGCTGGCCTTGAACTCACTATGTAGCCCATGCCTGTCTCAAATTGCAACAGTCTTCCTTGTACTGGGATTATAGTTGTGTGCCACCGTTCTGGCTGATTGGTTTTTTGGGGTGATTTTTTTTGGGGGGGTCTTTTTTGAGACAGCATTTTGCTATGCAGTTCATGCTGGCCTTGAGCTCACTTCCTAGCCCATACTAGCCTTAAACTTGCAGCCATCCTCCTGCCTCAGTCTCCTGAGTGCTGGGATTACAGGTGTACACCACCGTGCTGGGCTCTGGCTGATTTTTAAACTTTAGGCTAATGGTACATTTTGAATAAATTCAGCTGAATGATATGTAATATATTTTTAAACATTCATTTTATAGATCTCTGAATTTCTGGTTATGATTTTTTACATACAGGTTCATGACAGAGATTAGTCTATTATCTTCTTTCTTATTAAGTTCTCATCAGGTTTTATAATCAAATTTATGCTCTCTATTTCTGCTTGAAATTGAATTTAATAAGTCTAGCTAACTGTCCAGTACACACATCTCAACAGTCTTTTTTGATCGCCTTATCAAATACTTTTAAAGGTGATTTACGCCTCCACTATTCCAGAATTTGGAGATTATAAAGGTTTTCAGTATTCATCCTAAATAAATGTCAAAACATTGGTACTTCTGAAACTAGAGAATAGGAAAATTATGAAACTCTAATTTGATTAGATTAGGGAGAATGATGACATGTTTGACATATTATGCATTGATATCACTTGTCACTATGCTGAAATATTACGTGGGATTTCAGATATCTGTAGGCTTTCATATAATATTTGTCATATGAAGTTAATGTATGCAAAGATAACCTTTTTGGTCTTGCTGTGTCTACATGGACTAATGGACTGAACTCTAACCTTTATTTTTTTATTAGGAATTTTGCTAAAACGTGTATATTAAGCTAGGCACTCTTTTCTATAAAACAGAACTAATGAACTTTTCTTCATATTAGAACAAAAAACAATAATGATGTGATTCTTTATAATCTCGCTGGGACAAAATACTATTTTTCATCTGTTTGACAAATTCGAAGCACAGTTAAGAAAAAAGAAAAGAAGAAAAGGGAAGCAGGAGAATAGAAAGTAAAAAAAGAGAAGGAAGTATCTGGAAAGGGGATAAAAATGTTCTTATTTGGACTGTGGCATACCACACCATTTTGGAGAGAGAATGGATATTTACAGCTATTAATTCTGCAAGACAAAATGACACGAGCAAGAAAAGAGCAACTAAGCAAAACATTAAAACTGGGAAGCTAAATCTAAAAAATGGAGAACTGGTATGTAGCCAATGGAAACTAGCACCCTTCACTGTATGCTGAAGATTTGAGTCAAAGCTCTTTGACTTTGTATTCATTCCCCACAGTCAGTCTCTGGCACATATTTGAAATGCTGGAGCATATTCAGTATGGAGGCACAAATAAATCTCAGTGGTATGTGAGGCAGTAACAAAAGCTTCCCTCCAGGTGTAGTGGTGCATGCCTGTAATCCTTGCTACTTACGAGGCTGAAGCAGGAGGATCACAAGTTCAAGTCCAGGCTGGGTACTTCGGAGGGAACCTTATCTTAAAATAAAATTTAAAAGACTGAGAACAAAGCTCAGTGGTAAAGCACTTGCCTAGCATATATGAGACCATGGTTTAATCTTTAGTACTGCAAAAGAAAAAGGAAAAACCCTTGTAGTTATTGGTTAGTCAGCTCAAAGACAAAATATTTTTCTATCTCATTCTTTCAAATCATCTGGTGTCACAATATCTGTGTCATGATGACATAGAAAAAGAGCAATTTGTCAGTAATGATTATTCAGCAATGCAACTCTCCCACCAGACAAATAAATGCTTCATCAGTTTAGTATAGAATTAGGGGTTGCTTCCTTTCCTCTTGAGACAATGGCAGCCATTCAATAAATCCATATTACTTCAAATGTCAACAACTCAGAACTTGAACTACTTCGCCCAACATTGAGTTAGACTGATTTTTATCATTATATTGCTCAAGAAGAAATGTTTGCTAAGTACATAATAGGATCAGATTAAATCTACTTCAAAATTATATTTTAGAAAAATTTTAATAAAAATTTTAACTGGCTAATTATTCAGGAGAAACTTATAACAATCATTACAGATTAGCTGATTTGTTCATTAAAACCACACTGTATTTGTACTTGTTATCATAGTTACAATATGTAATAGAAATGAACAAAACTTCATTCCTAAAATATCTTAACAATGCTGAATGTATAGATTAACATCTCATGATAAACAATGTTACTCTAACCATGTCACTAAATCATGGTAGCTAAGTGAAGTTTTACTGTATGAGTTTTAAAGCATAAGTTTGAATCATTTGTTATATCATCTATGTCATTTGAGAATTCAAGGATAATTCATGTTAGGAAATTTGTTGTAATACATCACATTAAGAGATGTAAAAACCATTCTATTATGAAATAATCCTCATTAATGACAAAATGTTTTAGCAATCTAGGAATAAAAGAAAATCCTTAACATGCCAAAAACCTGGATCAATCCCTACTTTTACTAATAAAATTTTAAAAGAAATTTTTATGAAGGTGGTAAACAAGAAAAAATGTTTACTATCACTCTTATTTTTTTCTAATAGTACAGGTTTGTAGTATATAATGGTTACCTTCTTTGTGGGGAAGTGGTACACATACATAACAACCTTAATTCCTTTTTCATCCCCATTCTTTTTCATTTCTGTATGGGGAGTAAGTGTTCTGAACACCATTTATGAAAAACGCTATTTTTCCACCAATGTATTTTTTGGCCCCTTTGTCAAAGATCAAATAGCTGGATGTGGTTGGGTTGTTTCTGCATCCTTTATTCTGTTTCACTGACCCTCATGTCTATATTTGTGCCAATATCATGCTGTTTTTATCGCAGTAGCTTTGTAATATAACTTCAGGGATTTTGATACTTCCCATTTTTGTCTTTTTATCCAGGATTGGGTCTCTTTTGGTTCCATATGGATTTAGGATGTTTTTCTCTCATTCTGTGAAGAATGATTGTGATTGCAATAATTCTATATATCAATTTTGGAAGTATGGCCATTTTGACTATATTGGTTTTGCCTTTTCAGAAAGGAGATATCTTTTCATTTTCTGCTGTCTTCTTCAATCTCCTTTTTCACAGTACTGTAGTTTTTGTTGTAGGGGTCTTCTACTTTCTCAGTTAGTTAATTCCTATTTAATTCACTGCTGTTGTTTAATATTTTTTCAGTACTGAATTTATGGAATTAACCAATTCAAAAGCACAAGAAAATGAAAAAATGAAGATATGATCCATATTAGGAGGACATGATAACATGATAAGCACAAAGAATTTTCAGTTCTAGATTATGCCATGGTTTACATAATAAACTGTTCATCAACAAGGATACAAAATGCTAGTTTTCTGAGGAAGGTAAACATGACATTGGCATGAGTCCCTCTACGGCTTCCTCTCTTCCAAGATCATAAAGTCATTATACTAAACCCTTTACTTACTGAGTTCCCTTCTGGCATTTGTATGTTAGATTCGTTCATAAGTCCCACAGAGTGAGTCTCACACACCTTTAACACAACTATGCAATGTAAAGCATAAAAAATAATCACACACAAATACTGTGCACTATCTAACTGTACAGTGAAAACACAGAAGGACAACTGTGACAATGTCCAGCAGACAAGTAAGCTACTTCTGGAATTTGTTTCAGTCTAGGGATATCTACTGGTATCTGTAAAAGCTCACAATTTGAATGTAAGTCGAGGAATTACTATATTGTCTATGCAAGTTTAGCACGTAACTACAAAGCAGGAGTACAAAGTGGTATGTTTTTTTTATTAGGGTCCTCCTTATAATTTTAGTATATATAAATTTATTGCTTAAAAATTATAAATGCAAAATATGTTTTTAAAAAAACTAAAATGAGGGAAAAAGCATAAAGTGGACACCTTCCCCTTCTCCCCATCTCAACACTCACTTACCTCCACTCTTCAGAGGTAATCAATAATCAATAGTGTGATGCACATCCTTCCAAAAGTGTCTATCCTATGCATTTCAAAATATATGCTCTGAGGTTTTAAAAAGTAAAACCATATGACATAACTTTATAAGATCAAATGACACATTTTTATCAATAATATAATCCGTACATCTTTCCATGTTTATGAGCATACAAACATGATTTCTTTGTATCCTGAGCAAGACGCCTATTTAAGGGGATAAAAGCAGGTGGACATTGACCCCCCCAGCTGTGAACATGCTAAGTTACACCCATCCTGGGGGGGGCTACCTTTTGTAACTCCTACAGAGGTGTCACATGGGCAACCAGGAACTGCTTAGAGAACTGCAGGATACTTTATATGTAATAATGCTGAAATGTTTTTCTTTATTTGTAGTGCTGAGGATCAAACTCAGCCTCATGCATGCTGGGCAAGGGCTCTACCACTTAGTACAAACCCAACTCCTGCTTAAATAGTTTTGAAGGAAGGTACAGTTAAAGAAAATAATCCTAACCACAAAAAACTTGATACGAAATAGAATTGTATGAATCTGCACCAACTCTTTCAGAAATCTGAATGAATGATCTCAGGTTTCAAATCACCAATGATAATTGAATGCAGATGTCTTATGCTCCGGGTGAATGATTTGGGGATGGCAGTGTGCAATGTGTATACCATTTTTGTCCCTGATTAATGTGTTTTGAAATTTTGTTGTAGTTTTTTTTTCTTTTTCTTTTTTTCTTTTTATCCTTGAATAAAATGGATTTGGAAAAATATCAATGATGTTTATTTCTAATATGATTTAGTTCAGTTCCACTTCCTATGTGCCTTTCAGATGGATTCCTGGGAGATTCCAGTCTCTGCTTTTCCTAGTTTGAGATTTTAATGTTGAAAGCTATTCACAATATTTTAAATGTTAAGATAGTGGTTTATTGTTGTTGCTTACTTCTGGAATTCTACTCAGCAGTTTCATTACAGTCTAAATGAATAAACATCTATAACACTGAATGCATGAGCTCTCATGATAATTCTTATTCAAGACCTTCGTTTACTTCTACAGTACTTACTCCCAGAAAAGCATTTGAAGAGGCATCTCATTAGGGGTCCCCTAAGGATCACACTCTTCCACTAATCTCCCTTTGAGGCCTATAAAATGTTAGGGAGGACCCTCAAGTGCTCTAAGTTTTTTACCCGAAGTATTTACTTTCTGTTTTTTATTAGTTTTTAAAATTCCCTTGCTTGTCCCAAATTGGAATATTATAATTGTGTAAATGCTGAGTAAAAACTTGTAATTATGTCACAGATACAGTATGTCCTTAAATTTAAAGCAGTTATCAAAAGCAAATGGTTGCCGAATCTTGCACCAGAATGAGCCTGCTCAATATTGACACAGTGAATTGTTCTGAGATTAAACCACAAAGAGAAAAGCAGGCGGAGGTTCAGTGAGTGACAGGGCTTTATGTTGGGGGGGGGCAATGTCTCCCAGAGGGAGAGTTCATCTTCTTACTCAAAGAGACGCCTTCAGGGATCATGTAACTTGAATTCCCTATGAATTCAGTGTCATCTTAGCTTGACCAGTTCTGGAAGAACATATTAACCTCCGCTTGTGATTTTCAGAAAACCATTCTAATTTAGCAAGTAATTATGGGTCACATGTAGGACAAAGAGCTAGATAATCTTGGATTACCCACAGGAAGCTTTGTCTCCAAGGCAACCCCCAATGGAGGGACTGTTAATGTGAAGGCCTGTCGGTTAATGAACTGGGAAAGGTAACTGGCTCCCAAACCCGTTAGAGCCACAGAAATGGACATAACAATTATATTGCTATTGAAGGACTTTGGGTTAGAAAATGAATGCTTCAAAAAGCCAGTTGAGGAAAAACATTTAGAGAATGGATATAATTGTCACTGTTCTGCTAAACAAAGCCTGCACATCTACACTTGGCCTATGGGAAGTTCAAGCCAGGCCAATCTTTATTTATGAATTTTGCCTGAGTCTCCAGCTGAAAACATTGGTTTCAGCACTTTCTATAACCTAATTACCCCAAAACCTGTTTTTTTGTTTTGTTTTATTTTGTTTTTTCCCTATGAGGGGCAGCCTCTGTTACCACACCAGGCTGTGAGAGTGGCCTAAAGGACATTTAGAAGAGAAAACAACTGTGAGATTGTGCATTACAGTCTTTGATGCCCCAAGCAGGACTGAAAAGTAAGACAAGGAGGCACAGATAAGGACTCTGAGAGGATTTAGGTCAGGTTGGTAAAGGGAAGAGAACAGTGCAGGTAACCTAGCTAGGGAGATGCTCTGATAGATAAAAAGAAAAACAAAAATGTGTGCATAAGAAACTCTAGAGAGCCAGAATAGGAAATTCAAAATTCAAGAGCCCTCTGCTTGTGCATTTTCTTTTCTTTCAATTCTAATCTTTCTCTCCTCTCTCTCTCTCTCTCTCTCTCTCTCTCTCTCTCTCTCTCTTCTCTTTCTCTTAAAATCTTTTTAATAGATAAATTTTGTACTTTATAGTCTGCTCTTTGTAATTCTATGATCCTTTATTAATTTCCTTTCCTTGAACACTTCATGAATCACATTATGCATCTGAGTGTACGATCTTATTCCATGTGCATTGACAACTTGTGCTTTGCCTAGCTTTTAAGTCTTGTAGCTCGAAAGATTAGGTGTTTATTTAGGAAAATAGGCTAATGATAAAGGAATTGCCTTAATTGATCTAAAATGTCCCCCTGAGGCCTGTGTTGTGAAAGCTTTACTCCCCACCCAATTTGGTTCTATTGAGCAGTGGTAGCAACTTTGAGAAGTGGACCCTCTCCTCCTCCTCTTCTTTCTTCTTTGTCTCCTTCTTTTCCTTCTTTCTTCTTCCTCTACTTCTTCTATCTTGGTAATGAAGTGAGTGGTTTGCTCTCACATAAACTATGATATACTGCCCTAGGCCCAAAGCAAAAAGGCTAACCAATCATAGACTCTGCAGTTCCTAAAACCACAGCCAAAATAAGCCTTCTCTCCTTGTAAGTTGATCTCAGATATTTGCTATATTAATTGAAAGTAACCGAACACAGGAATGAATACCCACTGTTGAGAAAAAATGTGGCAAAGACAAAAGAAGACCTATGAACAAGATTGGCAACTCCACAGATGGAAATGTAAAAATACATTTTGTATACTAGAGACACAACACGTGAGCAAAACTTTTTAGATGGATAAAGGTAAAGTAAGTCATTCATCTGAGATACTCACGCAACTGTATTTTTGCCAAGAGAAATGGAAGATGCAGAGGGGAAGGGAGTATCCTGTTTTCCTTTTTGGACTATTTGTAAACAAATTTTAAAGTGCTGGGGTAGAAAGTAGATTTCAGAACACAGAATTGAATAGGCTGAATGAGAGGCTGAGACCAATTGCAATAGTTAGCTTATGGCTGTTTAGATGATCTGGGAGTCTTCAGGAAGGTGACCCATGTCTACAATTCCGGTAATAATTGGTTACCTTCTTTAGATTAAATTTCACATATTCGTGGCCATATATGAAAACCATGGAGACAATACAAGAAGAGGGGCCTGAAATTATAATGAATTCATTTATTTACTTACAAGTGTTTCTTATACACTTTTATGAATAGTGCCAACTGTAGTGATGCTCTGGGCATTAGCCAAGATAGTGAAAAGACAAAGTCTTGGTGCTGTAGTCCTTTGCTTGCCATTGAAGAGAGATACGTAATTGCAGGGGAGCAAAAAGGGATGATCCCTTCAATGCCCATCATAGAAGATAATGGCAACACCCCTATAACAAAAGACAAGTGATCAAGAGGAAAGCATGACAGGTGTCTTGTCATGGATTTATGTGACACAAGAGCTTTCATACTGAAGACTCACAGCTCAGAGTGAACTAGCCATTTTTGTGCTCAGGTTCAATAAAACAAGGACACTTGTGGAATGCGACTGGACAAAAAGGGTTAGAGCTAGTAGATATAACAGGGACAGTAAAACTTTCTGTACAGACCATTCTTGGCCCCTCGGTATTGGCATTTCTCCCCACGTCTGGACACAGAGGGTAGGAAGTTTTTGAAATGGGCATCTTATGATCTGCTATGAGACAAGGAAGGCCAGATGGATTTGTTTATGACCAATTCTGCGGCAAAAAGGTGGGTTAAGGTTAAAATAATACATTTGTGTTTATGGTTGGATTAAGAAAAAAAGGTTTCTTTCTTTCCTTTTCTTTCTTTCTTTCTTTTTTTTTTTTTTTGTACCGGGGATCAAACTTACAAGCTGGCACCTGCCAGGCAGGTGCTTATACCACTGAGCTAAATCCCCAGCCCAAAAGTTTCTATTTTATATGCCCCACTATAAGGAAGAGAAATTCCAGTTTCCATGGTTGTATGGAAAGGAGGGGAGGAGACAGGTGAGAAGGAAAAGGGCAGAGGGAAACTGGACTGCTTTCTAAGGACTTCATTTTGGGGTATCATTTTCTGAGCCCCAAGACAATAAAACTGTCAATAACTTTGAGGAAGTTTCAAATTGTAAAATTGATAAGTGCTGTGAACATAAACATCAAAGAAATGAGATAGACAATGGCCAGTAGGGTTGAGTGGGCAAAGAATCTAGTACTTTAGTAGATGGTCCTGGGAAAGTTTCCCCATGAAGAGACATTTGATCTGAGGCTTGAGAGATACAGAGCCAGCCAAGTAAGGATAAAGAGGGAGAGTGTCCCAGGCAGGAAGGGACAACAAGGGCAAAGGTCCCTAGATGGAAGAGCCACAGCATGGCATGTCTGGAGCCAGGAGAAACCCAGAATGACTGGCATGTGGTCAGAATGGGGAGAAGCGGCTGGGAGGGTTGTCACAGCAAGGAGAGCGAGTTGTTTTCTAATATCAGTCAGCAGTGACTAGAGAATTGCAGGGAAGTAACTGGTATAATTTTTCTATGTAATCTTTGCTGATAAGTGAAGTAGCAGCACTTGGGAGCTTGACATAAATCTAAGATTTCAGGTCTCATTGCAGATCTGACTGTATTACAATTTGAACAGAGAACATGGATATGTCTGACCCCTGTTTGCCTCCTGCTATCCAAGTTCCTGGAGTGGCTGTTTCTAGCCCTCTGTGTCCCAAAACAATATCCACACATGCTTTTCCACCCAGCTTGCACTGCTAACACATGGCGCACCTGGCATGACAAAACATTAGTTGCGCTGTGTCAGCCACGTTGCCAGGAGGCCATTGCTACTCAGTTAGTCTTGCTTCACTGATTCCCCCAACATCCATCAATGAAAATCCCACTCCATAAACTTGAGTTAGACTCTCCTTTGGAGTTACACCAGGAGGTGTCAGTCAGACTCTCAAATTCAGACTGGCTGTGTTTTTCACTGGGTCACCACTATTTACAGAACAGATACTTGTGTGCGTAAAACTTGGAGAAACATGTGACTCAAAAAGACTCTAGGGGACACCCACTGAGAAAGTTACAATTTTTCTTTAAAAAATAAATAACAGAGTTGGGGATGTAGCTCAGTGGTAGAGCACTTGCCCAGTACATGTGAGGCCCTGGGTTTAATCTCCAGCATAAAAAAGTAAAAATAAAATTTAGAAAATGAAAATTACAAAAAAGTTGGTGGGGAGCTAGAGAAATCTAAACACCGAGCACTCATATATTGCTGGGAATATATATATTGCATATATTGCTGGGAAGACTGCCAAGTGGCATGACCACTATAGGAAACAGTTTGGCTGCTCCTTGATAATGCAAACACAGAGTTAACCCATTAGAACAATTCCACTATACCCAAATGAATAAAAAACATCTTTAAAGAAAAGCTGTCACATGAATGTTCATAGCAGTAATCTTGGTAGTTCTCTTGCTTTCTTGACTTTCTCCAATCAGATAGGTGGAAATTGGAATATGATTGAGTACTGATACGCCTTTCTTAGTAGTAGTGTGCAAGAGTTCTTCATGTATTTAATCAGTTGTAACAAGTTTGTGTCTGATCAGTCCAGGGCCAAGGTGAGTAACATTTCCAGAGTGCACTGGGTTGCAGAGCAGGAGCCCTGTGCTCTAATCTTGCCATCAGCATGCTCTACAAAGTAGTCATTTATTTTCTGGATCCTCCTTTATAGTCTTCAAATTCCCCCTTTCAAACTTAGATGCCATGATTTTAATCCTGGTTTGCACATGCTTAGACCCCATATAAAGATATTTTCCCAATAAAACCAATTGAATAATGGTGTGACTAAATTCAATTTAAGTTTTATGTTTGTGCAGCTTATCTTATCAAGTGAATTTATAAAACAAAAAATGTTAAATTGTATGCTCTGGGTTTTATTGTCATTATTTAAATATAGTCACTGAACTGATGAAGGCCACATGGGTTGACCCTTCTGCTTGCTCTTTCAGAAGCTGCAGCCAACTGGCAAAAGCTTCCCTAGCCTCCTGCTGGAGCATCTGCTAATGCTCTGCCGATTACCAGGGCCCCTCTGCCTCCACCTCACTTACCCTCCTTCCTCAGGCTGCTCATTAACTCATTAGAAGCTGCTACAATAGCAACTAGGCGAGGTTCTGCTGTCTGACTCAAGCTTAGGATTTTCCAAATACCTGCCTCAGTATCACCTGGATTCTTCGGTAAATTTGACTGTGCACTCTGGCATTGCAAACAGATACTGTGCATTCCCCTTTAGCATTGTTTGCACCATCAGGAGTCAATAAATTGTATGCATAAGTCTTTGTGTAATATTTGCATTTGTGCACTGAACCATAAATATCACCAGGGCATCCTGTGTTACATTTTGCTCAGTCCCTATCTTGGGCACTCAATGTTTGGGCACCCAAATGCTAAATGCATGAGTGAAGGAGTGACCAAGTAAATCAGGTTGATGGAGAGTCACCTGGACACAGTCACTTTCCTTTTGGCATACAAATTGACCATGTATAATCAAAGAAGGATTTCCCCTCAATTTAAGCTGACATGTAGGGCTAGGTGCTAGTACATGTTTGTAAATGTATGTATGTGTGTGCATATATCCAATGGGTCTCTCTTGTTCCCATCTAACATACTCAGAAACATCAAAGTAGAAGACTAGAAATTTCCTTGTCCTATGACTCTACACACTGTTAAGAAAAAATAGCACTAATCTGTTGATCAGAGATCCAGAATCAGATGCAAATTTGACCACTTTTGGAGACCTGCAGGATTCTGACTGAACCCAACATTAAATCTGCAGGACAGCAATCTGGGGCCAGAGCACTGTGAACCTGTGTTCTCTCTGCAGGGAGTGTTGATGCTCCCACCTAGAAAGAGCACAGCTTCTGTCAGGCTACCTTCTCAGCCCAGTGTACGCAACCAAACTTGTTCTCTCCAAACCCCCACCCACCCCCACAGCAAAGCTCTCCCTTAGATTTACAGTTGTCCCAACACATTGCTGCTTCTCTGGCCTTACACAATCATTCTTGCTATTTAAGACTCTGCTTCCCAGTTTTCTCTTTCTCCCTCTCAGTTACAATGTGTCAACTTTAAATTACTCACTAGGCACTGTTCCAAGCACTTGACAGGTATTGACTCATTATCCAAAGATAAAACTGGACCCCACTACCTTTTGCACAGGTCATGTGCTCGGATTTACCGACTGACCTGTTCATGTCAATTTCATATCTCTTTGATTGATGTGTTGTTGCATGGCTCGATTTTACAATAAGACAGCTGGAAAAGGTGATTTAAGCATTTGGATTCTTAGATTGGAATGGAAGACAAACTGTAGGGTCGCTGCCCTAAAGTAGGTTATAGTGTGTCAGGAAATTAACCTTCAAGAAGTGTTGACCACAATATGAGAAAATATATGAAGTGCTAAATCCCTTGATTTATAAATCCTGCAAGACACTTTATAAGTATTTTATAAAACCTTGCAGAGGTCAGGGAAGGGAGTTTAGTCGGATCCTCTGTAACCCACACACTATCTTCAAACACCCATCGTCCTAACTTTCCAGAGGTCTTGTTACACAGCAGGAGCAGTAAGTCAGGCTCAGCACCCTCAAGGCGTCTCTGGGAGCCCCGTTTTCCACAGCATACAGCTTCTCCCTGTGTCACATGCCATTCTGATTTCTGTGCTCCTTAAAAACATTGAAAAGCTGACTTGAACGAAGAGATCAAAATTTTATCTTTCTAATGATAAAAGTTATATACGTTCTTTCTAGACATGTGGAAAGCATTAAAAAGTCAAATGAAGCAAAAAGCAATACACCTATCCTTCTCTCAAAGAAAACTCAAATCAGAACACGCCCAACTCTTACTGTGGGTAAGTCAATTTTGCCTTCTTTTCCCCATTCATGTCCCTTGTGGATATTGTCACTACCCTGTTTCGTCCCATGCTTATGATAAGAAGGAAAAGTGTGAGACAAAGAGTGCTCTCTGCACCCAGAAAAGAGGGTGCATTACATCCAAAGGACTCAAGAAAAACTTTCCCTCTGTTGCAGGAGGCTTGACCTCCTCCTACAATTCCTTCTGACAGTTCTGAAAAGGAGCCCGAGCTCTGGGACATAAAGGTTTTGGCCTGAATTCAGGCCCAATGTGGGAATGAAAGGGCAGAAACCTCTGAATTAACCAGATTCATCCTTTTCCAGCTGATCTGTGAAGATGCTGTAGAAAGATTTTAAAAGATAATATCCTTGGGTTCTACTTTCTTGCCCATCAAACCTCCCTTGCTCCCCCTTGGAGACGCACATAAACCACAGCTTTATTTTTGTCAAGCTACACTATACAGGTTTTCTCTCCTTTTTCGTCTCATTAACTTCACTCCCTCAGCCTCCCTTGCTTTTCCAATGATTAAAGTAGTGGGCTTTTTAAAAAGGCCTCCAATTAGCACCTCATCAGCTCCAATTAGAGGAGACAAAAGCAGTGTAAAGATAAATCAATGAGAGGGGCCGGCACAACATCATGTAATCACTTAAGACAAGCATTGAGCATTCTCTTTGCGACCCACACTGGGCCTATTCACCTTTCTTTCTTCCTTTTGGATGCATTTAAGACTGTTTTGCTGGGAAGACAGGCCTCCCAGGAGTCTCATAATTCCTCATTCAGCGGCTACCTGTTTACAGCTCAGAGAGTCCAAGGACCTAAACAATCCTATATTGTGTGCCTGCGTTTCCTTCGAGCCCAGCTCCCTAATGGTGTGATTTCTGGGGCCGGCTGACTAAGTTAAAGGCTGGCTTTATACTCACCAGTGTTCTCCTTGTACTGTCTTCTAATTACAAGGGAGGGCAACAATGTATTTTTTTCAATGAGAGTTCTTTGGAGCAGTTAATTTGGTGCCTGTACTAAATGCCCCCAAACATTAATTAGGGTGGAAGGAACCCTAATTTCCTCAGCAGCTTTCCCCTCCACTTACTTCCCTCGTTTTCACATAGGCCTGGACGAGTCTCCATAATGAAATTACCTCATTAATGCCTTTATTCTCCACAGTAACTCATTCAAAACCGACCATTTAGCTTTAATTGAATGCTGTCAAAAGGAAAAAGGTGCATTCATGGCTTTGATTAACAAAAAATTTTCCCCCCTAAGGGGTGGACAGATTTAAATTATGAAGATGGTAAGTAGTGAGTTATAATTGGGGACAAGCAGCACTTCAGGAAAGCTTAAATGCTTTCAAAGCCCAGGCTGGCCAGTCTGCGGACTATTAACTATGTCCAGGGCCTTGTTTTCTGTATTTGAATTGATGGCAACTTAACTATAAAAAATAAAATGGGGTTTAATTTTTGTTTAATACACAGTGGGGTTCTATTTACCCACAGAGCAATAGCTTTTCGATGAGCTAAGTCTTTGTTCCCTTAATAATTTATTATCTGTGCTTTCTAGCACGGGTTTTGAAGGGCACAAAGTATGTTGCTGTTTCTAGGGAAAAAAAGTACACAGACCATGCAAGTGGATCACTGACCTAACACTTCTCCAGGGCAGCCCCATAGGTGAGTTCTGAAACACTATTGTTTTGTGAAGTTATGGTACTTTGGGGACTGAACCCCTAGAAAACACCTTTCTCAGCATTTCTCGTTGCTACAATCCCAGGAAGTAAGACTTAGATGTCAAATGCTGGCGAAAAAGCACAGGCCCAGGGGCCTGAGGCAGTTACTCAAAATCATGGTTAGTTGCCAGTGCAGGACCAGAGGTCACCATAGTATAAATTTGGGGTGAAACATTGTACAGTGCTCTGAAGGTAGAGCTGCTTTCTGAAAGCATCCCGAAAGAAGGTCAAATGCATGTACATTGGCTCAAGCTCAATTTGTTTATAAAGAAGACAGTCAATATTACTAGGCAATATTATGCTTATGTCAAGGTCTATATTATATTTGCATACAAAATGATATAGCATATGGATCATAATATGTCAGTGAATCATAAATAGATGATATAGATCTTTTTGGACCCAAAAGTGGTGTAAAGACAAGGAAAAAGGGAGAGAGAAGGGTGGGGGAAAGAGATCTTACTTATGTAAATAACCAGCAGAAATTTATTTATTTATTTATTCATTCATTCATTCATTTGTAAACATTAGATTAGTTTAGGCAACTGCTTACAGCGATGGGAGAGGTAGTACAATAAAATAAAACAATGAAATGAAACACATTGCTGTTCATTCAAAACCAGAAACAACCACCAATGCCACATGAAGGCTTGTTATGGCTTGCATCTAGAAGTCCCCCCAAAACCTTATGGGGTCATAGGTGGGGATTTTTCAGAGCTGGCTGGATCTACAGTGTGCAATACTGGAATTGATTCATGGTGCAATCGTAGGCTCAAGGGTACTAGAATTAAGGGTGTGAGTTCTTCCTACCCTAAGTACACTGGATAAGATAAAAGGGGAAGAAAGATGCTGTTAAGGTCCCTTGCTTGTTTTGCTACCTTCTGCCCACTATAAACTATTTCTCCTCTGAGATGCCCCTCTGCTACATCACCATGCCTTGGAACCAGCTGACCATGGGCTGAAATCTCCACAAACTGAACTAAGTAAACCTTTCTTCCTTTTTATTTGGGTGTGGGGTATTTTGCCTCAGCAATAAGGAAAGTGACAAACACAGGCTCAATGGACAAAACATGAGACTTGAGTTCACAGAGATCTGGTTTCTAAGTCCCACCTCTGCCATGATCATGGCCCTTCACTTTTCTCAGCCTTGGTTTCCCTGTTTCAGTGAAGATAATAAAACCTGCATGTGCCGGGGATTTAGCTCAGTGGCATAAGTGCCCACCTGGCAAACGTGAAGCCATGAGTTTGATCCCCAGTACCACACACACACAAAAAGGTTGTTTAAAAAAGTGTGATAGCCAAACAAACAACCACCACCAACAACAAAAAAACCCTGCATGTGAGGATGGGATGCGATAACATATGTGAACAGCAAACATATAAACTATGTCTTGCAAATTTGAGAGAATAAGAAAAGTGAGTATTAATAGTAACTGCTTACTTGAATCAAGCTAAATGTCTTCCTGTCTTGGAAAAGCCTCAAGATACATTGATTTCTAAAAGTTTGCATTAGTTCACATATTTATTATTTGAGCTTACAAGGTATTATTTTAAGTGATAATTATTTCAAAACCATCAGACACTAAGCGTGCTATTAAAATACTTTATATTTCTGAGTGAAAGTTATAATATTTGGGCTGTGGACATTGAATACCAGTAGCTCTGACCTTTTGGAAAATACTAGCAATGAAGAAAAAAAATACAATTTTCTACATCAAATCATTGTGACTCCATTAGATAATTTGTTATACTTGAACTTTTTTGCATTTTTTCCTTCATTAGCAATCAAAAGATCTCCTTTATATAACATTAGTTTTAGGTAATAATCCATGATGCCAGAGTGAGAACCAGCATTCTCCTGGTTTTGGTTAAAATTCACCGAGCTCATTGTTGAAATAATCACTGTATGTTCTTGATTAAAATATGTATTTGATTGACTTGAAAACAAAACATACATTGTTTTGGAAGAACTGGGAAACACAGATCTCCTGTAATCTTCCCAGAGAAAGTTTCTTTTGTCATGGCAGCTGAATTTCTCTACTTCAGTCGGAAGAGTGACTTGCTACTTCTCTGTGATCTGTGTGTGTCTGGAAAAGAATGGAATCCTACCAGGTGGTTTGGCTTGTAAGTCTTTCTGTCTCCATGACTAGGGCAGAATGTAGTTATATACTTCTTGCTAATTTAGAACTTTCTGGTACTATATCAGTGATATCAATAAATTATTACACCATGGAATTTAGTCCTAATATCAGAAATACTGTATTGGCCATCTATTCCATGTAAGATTCCAGATTATTTGAAAGGCAGTAGACAATAGGCATTTTGTTTCTATTCATATCCCTCCCATATAGTGAAGTCCTAATTTCTACCTCCTCCTGTGACTTTATTTAGAAGAAGGGATGCTACAAGTTTAATTAATTGTGGTCCCAGTGTGATAGGGTGGGCCTTACATCAATATGATGGTGGAATTTGGAATATGAAGAAGGGAATTTCCACACAGATAGACATGCACAGAGGAATATGGTGTGCAGTCAAACATGGTGGGGTGGAGATGCATATACAGACACAGCACATAAGAGAATGCCAGAAAACCACAGCCACTAAAAGAGACCTGGAGCAGATTCTTTGCTGGTATTTTCCTTAGGGAGCTTGGTCTTCCCTATACCAGGACTGTGAGATAACGAATTTCTACTAACTGCTGCTCCCCTGCTCTCTCTGTCTCATATCTGTCTTTCTGCCTCTCTCTGCTACTGTGGAGCATGAAACCATGACTTTTGCACTACGTTCCCAGTCTTTCTTTTTTTCTTTCTTTCTTTCTTTCTTTCTTTCTTTCTTTCTTTCTTCTTTCTATCTCTGTCTCTCTTTCTTTCTTTCTTTCTTTCTCTGTCTCTTTCTTTCTTTCTTTCTTTCTTTCTTTCTTTCTTTGTTTCTTTCTTTCTCTGTCTCTCTGTCTCTCTCTGTTTCTTTCTTTTCTTTCTTTCTTTCTTTCTTTCTTCTTTCTTTCTCTTTCTTTCTTTCTTTCTTTCTTTCTTTCTTTCTTTCTTTCTTTCTTCTTTTTTAAATTTTGAGACAGGCTCTCACTAAGTTGCTATGTTTCCCAAGCTGGGTTTGAACTTCAATTTTCCTGCCTCAGCTTAATAGTGTAGGATTATTTGCTTGCATGCTATGGTTGGCTCAGACTTCTGTCTTTAAACTATCCAGATTATTTTACTTTATTTTGGCAGATCTAGAAAATAAATATAAGTGGATATAAGTATGCAAATATTTTAAGAATTGATTATTTAACCTCATTATAAGTAATGGGCCTCCCTCATATCATTGTGATTACTTGTAATACAATCATTTATCACATGAGTCAGGCAATATGATTTTACCATAACAATATTTTTATTTGTAAATTGCTTTTCTTTCAAAGATTTTCTTTGTTTTATTCTTTCTGTGTTTCTTTCTGGGGGGAGTACTGGGACTTTAACTCAGGATTCAGCACAGTGAGATAGTGACTCCAACTCAAGGGCAATGCTCCTCTGTCCAGAAGTTAGAGCTTCCTTCTAGTCCTTAGCCAAATCAGAGCTGAAGGCAACATCTGGATTCTCCTGCAATGCATGCTTTTAATGCCTTTATTTATTTTAAATTAAAAAAAAATTATCAGTACTGGGGATTGAACTCAGGACCATGTGCTTGCAAGGTAGGTGCTTACGCCGCTGAGCTAAATTCCCAGCCCTGCAATGCCTTTTATATACATGATCACCAGAAAGGAGGAGATGAGTATGACCATTTTTTTTTTTTTTTGGTACCGGGGAACAAACTCATGACCTTGTGCTTGCCAGGCAGGTGCTTGTGCCAACTGAGCTAAATCCCCGGCTAAAACATAACTTTTTTTTTGAGTATGACCAATATTAAGCACTTCATCTACAGAGACCCTGGGTTGAATACATAGATTTATGTTACCTCTTCAATCTTGTCAGCTTTGTGAGATGGGCATTGTTATGCTCCTTTTTGTATAGGCTAAACTGGAGATTCAGAGGGGTGAAGAGATTTATCAAGGCTGCTCAGCATGTGAATAGCGGAGCTATATTCTAGTGTTGTTTTATCTGGAGTATATGTCCTTTGCAAGACAATGTGTTGCAGGACAGCAGAAAGAATGAGAATGCTTTCAAGTGACATGGGGACAATGGCCATGAAGTAGGTATCTAGAGAGTACATGCATGGATTGGGCTATGAGAGCTCAGCAAAAGAGGACCTGTAAATGCAGGAGAACCCACAAATAAAATTGATCTCAGTGAAGTAAGAGCAAGATTTGTCCCCTGATCTTAGAAATAATCCTAATGAACAAGTACTACTGTGACAGTTTAAAAGACCCTAAGGTTGCTTATCCACAAGGCCAAGGTGGTAAAACACCACCAGGATAACAGTGTACATGTTCTTTCTCTGCCCACAGTGAGGTGAATGGGGAAGCTGAAAAGAATGATTTAATGTTTTTAAGGTACCAGGATTCTTGAGTGACTAAACCTGGGTGTGAGTAGAAAATCTTCTCCATAAATAAGTGACAAAAAATATGAAAGACCCTTGTTCAATGACTGGGACCTAGTATGTGTTTAATAAATATCCATTTCCCTCTATCCTTTCTGTTCTTTTATATGATGGGGCGTTGCAATCAGTATAATAGAAACAGGAAATAAAGTAGTAAATCCAACTGTAGTCATAGGACTGCATGCAAGCTGCTTATAGAATTTTGTAAACTCATTACACAGACACACTCACATGGTATGAGATTATAGAAGCACTGGTGCATGAGTTCCAAATGAGGCTTTAAAAAACCCAGGCCAGACATACCCAGAGCACTTGGACATAACCTCTTCCAACTCTAAATGATCATGTCACCCTGTGGTTCCTTTAAATGCACTTTGCCTTGTACACTACCTATTTGCATTCATAAATAATGCCTTTTAATGGACTGCAAACTCCCAGATGGCTAGTTGTTGTTGGGCTTTTTTATTATATTTTTGATCCATAGTTATCATATTTGGTATCTTGTTCCAAGTATTCTCATTCGTAACATTTCTACACTGTTTAAATCTCTGCCTTTGCCAATAAGACACAAACTCCTCAAGGACAAATATAAATACACGGGTACATTGTTATTACCCATCCTGCTCTAGGGCACTGAACAAATTAACCTCCAACTTAAAGCCTTTCACTTCTGGCACAATCCTCCTGGACTTGTGCTGGTTTCCTCCACTGGACCAGTACCAAGAACTTTCACCCTTACATTATGTGAAGGGTTTCTACAGTATAATTCACTATTTGGGCATTTTTGTAGGTGGTCAACAAATAATTTTGTATTGAAAGGGATCAGACTACCCTCAAACAGATTACTTTGGCACACAGATTATTTTGACTTTGAGGCAATTAGCCTTGGCCAACTTCCTTTTTGTCTAAAAGTAGGGAATGATTTACCTTTGTTAAGGTAACATACATTAGAAAGGTATCTCCTTCTCCTAAAATGGAAACAAAACTACTCTGCAACAATGCTTATCACCTGTGTGATACTTATATATACAATAGAGCTTACTAAATGGCCCTTAGTTACATACATTTCTTAGTCACTGTCCTATAACTAACTTACCCCTTCTTCAAGTCCCTAAACCTCTCTTCTTTGTCTCACTTCTTAACTCTTTATCACTCTTTGTTAAGATGGTATATAATCTTTAAATCTACTGAGTCCTCCTACTTGTATTCACACTGAATGTATAAACTGAGTTTTTCCTTGTTAATTTTTTTTTTTGCCATTTTAATTTGCACAGCACCAGCCACTGCATATAAAAATGTAGAGGACAAAGTTTTGCTTCTCCTATAGTATGAATTATAGTTAAAAGTTGTGCAATTAGCAAGACAAAAAGAAAAAAACAATAAATCATTGCAGTCATGTGATATCTGATATTCACAAACAGTTTAATCATGGAAAGAAATGTCATAATTAGTGTAGGAGTGATGTTGAGCGAGAACAAGTGACGTAAATCACTTAATTATATTTCACATATCCAGTCTAAACAATGAATACCATATACATTAACAGGGTATAACTTCCTACTGAATAAATAAAATTGTGAGCTTTAAGGGTACCCATCTCCTCTAATTTCTGACTCAATTGATTCAGATCAAAATAAAAACTCATTTTGTAAAACATTGAGACACTCTTTGCTTATGCCCTAGAGAGTTCACACTTACATTCTCTTCATCCTGGCTGCACTGGAAAGAAAACTAAGCATGAACTCCTTCTGTCGCCTTCCTTCCTTGCTGAATCTGGTCACCTCTAACAAACACACTAATGACCAAGTTATATCGGTATTACATAGTCAAGTAGCTCATTGAGTTTGCTCAAAAGAGTGCAGACATAATCAAGCGTGAGGCTGAATGAACAATTCACACTGAATAGGGCAAATATTTGGATTCAAGTCGAGGTCAGAGACAACCAATTGAAATATTGATAAAAGAAGCCTGTGGGAACTAAATGTACAGAAAAGAAAGAAAGAAGGGAAAGAAAAAAGGAGATTCTCAAGGGGCAAGGCAGGGCAACAAGACCCCAGGGGGTGATTTGTCTGCTCCACAAGTACCTAGGTGGCTTAGCTGGGCTGGTGAGCAAGCCTGACCACAGCTTGCTCTTCAAGCTGCAGAAAGCTATGTGTTCAAACTGGATACTTGGTTTCTTTTTTATTTAAAGTTATTTTAAAGAGATTAAATGAAACAAAACAATAAGAACAAAACAGTAGCAATGATACAGGATTTTGAAACAAGCTGATAGGAAATTGACTATACTCACTATGTTGCATATTGTTATCTTCAAAATAGTTGCTCAAATTATAAGATACAGGCATATAAAATCAGATCAAATGATACAGGTGATCACAGTTTCTTTCCCTGAAAATAGCATCAATAGTACAATTGTTTTCTCTTTTTCTGCATCCCATTTCTTTTCTTTTGAGCAGTTTCAGTTCTTTTCACAATATCTATAGTATCTTTCAGACCTTATTTAATCTTTCAGTTTCTTACATGAGGTAGAGAATATGATGTTTATATTTGTGAGCCTGATTTATTTCATTTATGAGCATGGCCTCTAGTTGCATCCATTTATCTATAAAAGCCTCAAGTATATCCAGTGGAACTCATAATTTACCCAAAAAGTACCATGAAAAATGTTCTAATTGAAGCCCTTGTCCCAGTCACCTAACTCTGAGAATTACATTAGAGTCTATGTAACTAAGGTTATTTTCATTGACATAAAGTCACCTCCAGAACAGTGAGGATTCCTGGTAACCTCCTTGCCTCTAGCCCTTGTCATGACACTGAGCCATGACACTGAGCAAATCCAGACCACTGTCACCCAAAGTAAATGTTTGTCACACTCAAAGCCCATTAATAATGCCTGGCTTTGCAGACAGGTTAATTCCACTCCACATGTGGGCATTAACAGCCTGGTGCCACACTCAGTCACATCCTGTTTTTCCTAAAAGGGTCAGAAACCTAACTCTCCCCTGGAACCAGAATACTTAGTTTACTTAGAGCCCCTCAGCTTTTCTCCTAAAACCCTCCAGGAGCAGCAATGGGGCAAAGCACCCTTAACTGCTCTCATGGTCTACCCATGCTGGCTTCCCTCTCCCATGCCTCAGAATGACATGGCGGCCATCAGCAAGGCAAGGATTGTGTACTCAGCCCTAAGTTTAGGAGAAAGTAGGAGGTTGTGGGTGATCATCTGGCATTTAGGGTTCCTTGCTTGAACATGATGAAGATTATGTCCCTGGCCTCTATCTTGAGGTCTGTAATAGGGAAGAGAGGACCATGTGCCATTCTGAGATTATTTATTTTAATGAGGATAAAACAGAATAAAACCAATCAAAACAAATCAGTGTAAGAGATACAGGACTTCAAAACATTACAAAATCAACAATAGTTACCATAATGCCTTTTGACATCTTCAAAACAGTTACAGATAACTTTGAACATAGTAAAAATCAAACAGAAAATAGAATAGAAACAATAAAAACAAAACAATGAATGCAATAAAGGACTTCAAAACAAGCCAACAGTAAATCAAAAGTTGCTACCATAATATAGCTTGCTATCTTTGAAATAGCTACTCCTGCCATCAGATTTGACATAATCAAACAAAACAAAAGAGAATAAAACCCAACCCAACAAAACAATGAAAATGATACAGGACTTCCAATACGAGACCACAGGTAATCAACAATAGCTGCTAACCATAGAAGGAGATCCCCCCACTAGATGCCACACTTCATACTGATATCCTCTGAGCTCATGATCAAACCACTGGTCATAGACCTCCAACATTAGTGAAACACTGAAGCACCACAGGCATCCAATTGCATTTCACCTCAATAGCTATCGTCATAGCCTGTGTTTCTCCAGATAAGCTAATTGCTTACAGTGGGGTTGGGGGGGTGGTTGGGGAGTGGGAGGTGGGAGTTGGTATTTCTTGTTTTCCAGCTCATGCATCTGAAGGGGCTTGAGTCTGTCTGCTCCAGTCCAGCAGTGGCCTGCACATGGCGCTGGTTCCCAGACTGGGCTTGCTTGCTGGTATGGACTTGTTCTCTCTCTCCACAGTCCATGAATGGCACTGATTCATGAAGAGAGGCTGGGGTCTGTCTGTTCTAGTCCAGAGGCAATCATACATGGCACTCCTTTCTGAGATTATGAGCCTCATATGGAACGGACTAAGAGAAATGATCCTTTGGTCTTAGGCTATTTTTTGGAAGTGACAGAAAGTCTGAAATCAGCAAAGCCACATGGAATATGCAATTAATTTGTGATACATTTCTTCCAAAACTCAGGTAAGAAATGTCAGTTTTCCTGACAATTTATTAATCTGGCCTCTTTATTAAATTTAGAGTGTTAACCCTATTGGGTGAAGGTCGTCAATATTTTTATTTATTTTATTTTATCTTATTTTAAAGAGTGTATAACAAAACAGAACAAAGCAGATCAGAAGAAAACAAAGTACACAGGACACAGGATTTCAACAATGACACAGGATTTCAAAGCAAGACAACAAGAGATCAATAGTGGCTACTATAATATCTCTTGTTTTCTTCTAAATAGTTGTCTATATCTTTACACACAATGAATTCATACAAAACAAAATAGTATAAAACTGATCAAAACAGAATAATGAAAGCATTACAGGCTTTCAAAACTAGACAATAGGAAAATCAACAATGGCTACCATACTGTCTCTTGTTCTCTTCAAAATAGACGTCCATAACTTCATGTATGTTGAAATTAAATAATACAAAACAGACTAAAACTACTCTAAACAAAGAATAAAAGCATTACTGGATTTCACAGCATGACAATAGGAAATCAGCAATGGATACCATAATGTCTCTTTTTCTTCAAAGTAGCTGCTCATATCATCATGCATAATACAATCAATTCTCATAAACTGTTTAGGAGAAGTTTTAGGCATGTATAGGCCTCTAGATGTACATCTATCCTTTCTGCATTAGAGGAAAAACAAAACAAAACAAAACAGAGCAAATTACTAGAAATGTAAGAACAAAAAAGACAAATAAATAACAATAGCAAAGGGCCCCCCAAAAATGGCAATATAGGCTGAAGGCAGTCAATGTTTAGATCAAAGAATTGTAACATCCTCAGTGTTGTGCTCAGAACAAAGCGTTCTATACAGTTGCGTGTGCAGGTATGTGTTTTGTTTTTCCTGTTTATGGTGTATGGTGTAGCTGATATTTACCCCCAAATCAGAGTCTATTTCACTAGACTGCCCCATACTCAGACATGTCAGACAGCTATTGTTCTTGTTTTTGAGTGCATAGTTATTTAAGTGCTAAGAATAAGCATCTTACCCCAAACCATAGGCTTCTCATAGGAGAGGTTCAGAGAGGTTGCTCTCTTAGAAGGATCTCAATCCACCAACAACATGTGTTATACTTGGGCTATGAAAAGTCTGAACAAGAGAATGTGGGGTGAGTCAGTAAAATTCACATTCTTAAGAAAGCCTGAGTCTAATTTGGAGAAGGAGGGGAACAGGTGAGGCCCTGCACGCAGCCATCACTCCTTGGAAAGGTGGCTATAATTGAATGGGGCAGACCTAATCAACAGATTGGAAAGGGCAGGGTGAGCTACAGCAAGGGCAAAAGGGTGTCTTGTAGCAGGAAGAGCAGCTAGGCCTTGAACGGAAGAGAAAAGGAAGAAGGCCAAGCCATTGGATGGTGGTCTGGACAACCTAATACACAACACTCCTGGGCAGCATGGCCTGCAATTCTGCCCCTCATGAGCTCACTGGATACCAGTGTGCCTCAGAACAAAGATAATCATCACATTTTGCTGATTTCATTTTTTTTAGAAACCTAATTTTATGTTTTAAGATGCATTTGCTTTCAAGACCCATCATTAAATCAACTATTGCTAAAAAAGAAAACCAAGCACTTACTAAGCCATGACAGAGCCTTCATGGTTGTCCATGTCCTTAGCCTATCCATATATATATATATATATATAATCTTTCATCCATTCTGAGGAGTGGAGCCCTTTTTCCTGCCTTGTGTTACATTTGCTGTAAATACTTTCTGTGCATCTCAGTAAACAAAAGGTAAGATAGCTTTACTTGCTTATGGGCATTTATCATTCTTAGATTTTTAAACTATTTGCAAGAAAACATAGAATTGTGGTTACGCTACCACTGAAGAATATTTGTTCCACTAATAGTAAATTCATATCCAGCTGTTTTAGTTCTGTGCCTTTTGTGGACACAATCACTTTCTGATTCAATATGGACTCAATAGAGGACTATTTCTGGAGACACTGTAAAGGGCAGTGAAATCCAACTTGAGGAATGGGAGTTTCAGGGACATAAAGGCCTTGATCGGACTACATAGTCTGTAGATGGTAAGGAGAGACTGTGCAATGCTGACCTGTGTGGCTCTTTCTCCATACTAGCCTCAGGGAATTTATAGTGCCCCGGGGGCAAGTGACATGTACAGGCCACAAAGGCACAAAGTTTCTACTACTGTCAGATGGCTGGAATACATATCAGAAGGACAAGTAGTTTACTGCTGGAGGGAGGTTCCATGGAGAAGGGACATGTCTCCAAGGGTGAGCAGAGCCTGAATCTGACAAGAAGGGGTGGCAAGGGCAACCAAAATGTGGGTGGGGGAGGCATGGGACCTAGCAAAGGTCTAGAAGCAAGAAACAGAAGAATAATTCTGTAAAAATAATTTACAGTCAGAAGTGGGGATCAAATTGACCCAGTTTTCCTTGGTTCCAAAGGCCTTAACAATTTATCCCAAACACCCTAGGTTCTCTTAATGAGGAAATAACAAGAGTGTTTAGAAATAAACCCAGAAATACTTATAAATCATATAATACATCAGGGATAGGCTCTAAAATAATTCAGATAAAAACAAATTGTGAAGGGATAGATACATCAAGATTGGCAGAATAGAACTTTTTGAAGCTGGCCAATATAATACTGTAGGTTTTTGCACCCATCTTCCTGCTTTTGTGTATTTCTGGCAGTGTTCATCATAAAAGTTTAAACAATCCACCGAAAAACTTGTGGCTTTTACAATTTCAGGATAGTTTTCTGTGACTGTGGGTATCAGCTTCATTTGAGATTTTTAAAGGAAGCTTTCCAGGCCCCTCCATCCAGGCTCTTGTCACTGAGGTCCCTTGGGGAAAGCCCAAGAATTTGCTTCACAGATACATGTGGTTCTGATATTTGATAGTTTGAGAACCACTATGGCCTTCTTATACTTCATGAGTTTTTCAGTACCATGTGCATCAGTAATTCTTTGTTTGCACTCATGTGTTTCTGAAGTTTCCAGTGGGGTTTGCTAGTGTTAAGACTTGGGGAATAAGTTAATAAAGCTATAGGGACAGTGATTTTTTTTTATATATTTATCATCTTTTCCTTGCCTGAGTTCTTCTCTTTCCAAATTGGAACATACTAATGATTTACCTCTTTTAGTCTTTCTTCTAGTGTTGACACAAAAGTTGTAATGGTTGATTGTGCCAACTTGAGTAAAAGAAGCTCAACTAAATTTGCTCAGTAATTCTAAATCCTAGAGTGTGCAAGAGCTACTAAGGTGGCTTGTCACCTGCATGGTACAAAGGACAAAGGAAGAAAGATGGATCTGCTTTCTGTTTCTTCAGAGGAACTCCAGTCTTCGCCTTCACCTTGGACATCATCTCTTAGCTTCCAGCCCAGACTCCTCAACTTCCAGTGAAGACTCTTCAGCTTTCCATCACAGACCTATTGATCTCCTGATATGGACTCACTGGCACACTCCATCCAGACCTTCAAATGAAACCTTCTGACTCCAGTGTACAGACAGACCTGCTGCACTTTCCACATCTGACTCTGTGGGTGGCAAGTGTAAGCCAGACTTATAAATTCATAATTGTATATCATGTATTTTGTCTGTTTCTCTAGTAAACACTGACTGATACAGATTTTGGTACCAGGAGTGGCTCTAGAAAAACAGAATTGTAAAGATGAAATTCTCTAATGTCTTTAGGGGCTCCTGGAGTCAGCTTTCTAATTTGATGAGACCTAGAAACAGCATCAACTCTCCTAATTCAGTGGGGGAATATTGATAATCCTTGATGCAAATGCTTTAAGCTATTAAGATACATAGGTCCATTGGGTTATCCTAATTCACTATTTGTTAGATGTAAGGAATTTAGTGACTCCATATATGAAAGTTTTGAATATCTTTGGCAGAGTGGGAAATAAAATGATACTGGGTGATAGGTTTTAGCATCTCTGGACAAAGCAGTGAAGGAAAACAATGATCTCAAAACATCCATAGAAAATCTAGAGTCTTCTGCCTGTGACAACAAATAAACAAAAGCAAATAAGGAGCTCAAAGATTCAAATTCCCAGCTCCAGACACATAAGAAATGTAAAAGTTTTGGGGGGAAAGGAAAATGGTGCAGTGGATAGTGCCACCAACTCAGCTTCTCCAGGGCAAAGGGCCAAGAGTCTGGAAAATCACAGCCCAAGGAAGAACCAAAATGAGTGGAAGCTACATGGGAACCATGAGAGAACTGACAGAGGAGAAAAGAAAATAGATTCATTAGTACACAAATACTAAGAGCCAGCTACATCCAGAACACATCTCAGAGGAACAAATATTTCCTAGGAAAGCCTAAATAACAGTGGTAAAGCTACTTAACATAAGAAAAATATAGGTAACAACACAGAAAATAAATTAAAATTTAAAAAGTAGAAACTGACAAGACATAGAAGCAAAATGCAGCTCAAGACTTCTAGCCCACGCAGGACAAATCCTCAAGGGGACAGCAAGATACAGGAAATCAGAAGTCACCCACCGAAATTTCTGGAACGACAGCAACAGAAGAAAAACAAAAACAAAAACAAATTTATAAATGAGGTTATAGAGGAAATCAGAACAGAAATAATCACTCAGATAAAAAAGAGATGATGACCATAATGAAGGACTTGCTAAGAAAATCTAGAGCACATATAGATTTTAAAAAGTAGAAGAGCACAGGAAAATTATGGAAATCATGAATGTCCAACATAGGAAAGAAATGGAATCCATAAAACAGATTCAAACAGACATCAGGATATCAAAAATTCTGTTGCAAGTTTGATAAATCAAATGAACAAATGTGAAAACAATATCAGACCTAGAGGACAAGGTTGTGGTTAGCAATCATGAAAAAAAAAGACCCCTTAAAAACAGGATCTTGGTTACTTTTCTCTCATTGCTGGGACACAATACCCAATGCCCAAAATTAAGGAAGTAAAGGTTTATTTAGGTCATATTTTTGGAGGTTTCAATATGTCATCAGCTGATTTCAAGGCAGAGTGGCATGGCACAGAAGCAACAGTTCAAGGCAGCAGAAGACAGCAAAAGCAGCAAGAGCAAAAGGTGGGGGGGGAGCAAGTCTCTTTTTCTCCTTCATATTGTACGCAGGCTGCCCACACTTGGGTGGGTGTAGCACTCACACCATCTCTTTGCTCTCCTCTTGCACAGGCTCAGGATGTTTAAGAAGTGAGGACCCTGGCCACCTGCTGAGTAATTTAGTTAAACTTCTAATCTTCTCAAGCTGACACAATGTATCACCCATTACAAAGAGCAAGGGACTTTGAAACAACAATTCAACAGCTGCAAGATGATGCAAAGAACAATATAAATTGACTAGAGTCAATGAAAAAAAGCAAGAGTCCACACAATGACATAAAAAGCCTATTCAGATTCTGGGAAGATGGTGGAACAATAAGCAGCAAAGTAAAAAGCCTCCCTGAGAGAAACAGCCCAGATACTGGGATATAGCATTCTGGAGAAGAGCAGAAAGAAAGAAATGGGTCCCCTTAACCCAGGAAGAAACTAAAGTAAAAAAAAAGAAAAGAAAAGAAAAGAAAAACTTAAACAGAAGGCGGTAGCCAGATGTGCTTTCACCAGAGCTGGTCCCACTGTGTGCTAAGTGCCACTGGAGTCTGGAGACACATGGTCACAGTGAAGTTGGGGATTGGCAAGCCCAAAGGCCTCAGTGGGAAGACACAGTCACAGAGAGGAGCTGCAGACTGGAGAACTACACCAGCTCACGGTGAGTCTGGGGGACTCAGTCCTCCTGCAAGAGTGGGCAATTGGCCGGGCACTATTTTGGAGTCAGGCAGGATAAGTCCTGAACCAGAACTGAAGCTGGCTTCATTCAGCCACTCCTAGTGCAGAGCAGATTGGTGAAAATTGCTTGGACTGAGTCCCACCACTGTGCATGATCCAACAGCCAAGGCTGAGGTTTCCCTAAAGCTATTCCTAACCAACCCCACCTGCACGGCACACACTAATGTGGTGAAGACTCCCAGTGGCTAACCAGCTCAGAAGGGAGGGGCCATCCTGCTCCATCCCTGCAGCAGATTGGGGAAAGCAGCAGTCCCTAGCCAGCATGCTTCAAAGTAATTATAACCAATACAGGAAGTGCGGGGAACCCCACTACCTACTTGTGTGGAAGAAATCAGGAACTTGGCAAGAGGAAGAAACAAAAGGCAGTCTCCAGCCTCCAACCCGAGCAGTACTAGCCTGGGAGAGGTAAACAGAAGAGATCGGGAGTTGCACACCTGCAGTTTATGAAGCAACAGCATCTGACATAAAGAAACAACTTCATGAAACTATAAAAGAACTTAAAACAGAAATATTAGTACAAGTAAAGGAAGATATAAGAAAAACAATAAAAGAAATGCTAAGCACCTCTCAAGAAGACACAAATGGAAGAGCAGAGGAACATAGAAAAAGGAGGGAAACCTTTGATGAAGAATATAAAAAAATTTAGAATACATGAAACAGATTCAAAGAGATTACCAGGAAATTAAAAATTCTATTGAAAGCTGGCAAAACTGCTTGAAAGAAACTAAAGATAGACTATCAAACCTTGAAGACAGGTTTGCAACTTGCGATTGCAAAATGAAAGATCTCTTAAAAATAACAAGGAACCAGGAAGTAACAATATAAAGGCTAGAAGATGACAAGAGGATCTATAATAAGAATAAAAAATGTGAGTGAAGAAGCAGGGGTAAACACAAATGAAGTACAAAGGCTATTCACAGAAATAATAAAGGAAAACTTCCCAAACATAGTAAGAGGAAATGATATTTAGATGTATGAGGCATACAGAACTCCAGCCACCTACAACCAAAACAGAGCTACACCCAGGCATATAATAATCAAGATCCCAAAAATTCAACACAAGAACAGAATATTAAAAGCCGTCAGAGAAAAGAAACAGATCACCTATAAAGGAAAACCCATCAGAATCACAACAGACTTCTTGACACAAACCATCAATCAAGAAGAGCTTGGAGTGAAGTAATCCAAGCCCTGAAAGAAAATAACTTCCAACCCTGCAAATGGATGTACCCTGCAAAACTATCTCAAAATTAATGGAGAAACAAGATGCTTCCATGACAAAGAGGAACTGAGGGAGTTCACGATCAACAATCCAACCCTACAAAAAATACTGAAGGACATGAGAGAGAGAGAGAGAGAGAGAGAGAGAGAGAGAGACCATGCTTTCAGGAATAGTGGCAGAGGGGGCTCACTGAATGGGGCAGACAGTGGAATGAAGCAGTAAAGTAGACAACCAATGGCAGAAAAATAGCATGGCAGAGATGAGGCAGAGAAGGTTGGCCATTATCGCTAAAATGGATGGCCTCAATACACTACTAAAAAGAAATATGGGCAGAATGGATCAGGAGATAGGGTCCATCAAGATGCTCTCTATAAGAAATATAATTAATCTGAAAGAGAGTTTATGGACTGAACATCAAAGATGACAAAATAATGCTCTATGTGACAGGGAACCAGAAAAAAGTGAGGGTAGCTCATTCATCAGCTGCAGATTGGTTGGAAAGACATAACACTTTTATACAATGGAGAACTACTCAGCTATAAGGAAGGAATACCTTGAGAGTCTTGTAGGTAAATAGATACAACTTGAGATCATACTCAGGGGTAAAAAGTTTCAGAATCACTTAGGTAAATAGGTTGCCTCCCTAATCTAGAAACTAAAGGAGTTAGTGGGATACTAAATGTATAATGTACCCTGTGAAAGTGAAAGGGGAGGAATTGTCTAAAAAAGGAAGGCAGTGGACATTGTTAACATTGTATCATGATTTGAAATCCATATTTTTTTTCTTCGCTCTGTTTAATTTGGTTATATTCTGTTCCAGTTTGCCTACTTGTACTAGATTTGATGGCATGGACAACTCTTCCAAAGATAGCAGGATATACTATGGTAACCATTTTCTATTTCCTATTAACTTAATTTGAAGCCCTGTATTGCTTTCACTGTCTTGTCTTGACTGATTTTATCTGAATCTGATTTGTTTGATTGCTGTCTTGTTTTGACTGATTTTATTCGAATCTGTTTTGTTTGATAGTATCAAGTCTGAGGGTATAGGCAACTACTTTGAAGACAATAAGATTCACTATGATACCCATTCTGGTTTGACTATTATCTTCTTTTGAAGTCCTGTAATGTCTCCAATGTTTTGTTTTTATTGATTTTATTCTGTACTATTATGTTCAATTTTATTATGCCTGATGATATGGGCAATTCTATTGAAGATAACAAGAGACATTATGGTAACCATTGTTGATCGCCTTGTATTTTGGTTTTAAGTCATATGCTATGTCCATCCTTTTGTTTTGAATGACCCCATTTTGTTTTCCCTCATTTGATTTTATTCTCTTCAAAATAAAAAAAGTAAAAAATAAAAAAATAAAAAACCTGTTCAAAGAAGTAATAGCAGAAAACTTTCCAAGTATGGAAAAAGAATTTTACAGATAAGTGAGGCACATAGAACTCCAATTATCCATAACCAAAATAAATCTATACCAAGGCATATAATAATTAAGATTCCAGAAATTTGGCACAAAAATAGAATATTAAAAATTATTAGAGAAAAGAGACAAATTGTCTATAAAGGAAAGCTCATCAAAATCACATCATAATCCTCAATACAAATCCTTAAGTCAAGGAGAGCTTGGAGTGAAGATTTCAAGTCCTGAAGGAAAACAACTTCTGACCCAGATTAATGTATCCTAAACAACTGTCTTTCAGAATTAATGGAGAAATAAAATACTTTCATGACAAAGAACAACTGAAGAAATTCATGACCACCAAACCAGCTCTACGAAGTGTTCTGAAACATATTCCAGGAAGAAATACAAAAGAAAAGAAAAGAGCAATTCCAAGAGCACCAATACAAAGAAGTCACTATGCAGGGCAAGCAATTAAACAGAGAAGAAAGACAGGGAACCATCAGCAGGAAAATAATATGACAATATATATCAGTTATAACTATTAATATAAATGTTCTCAGTTCACCAATCAAAAGAGACAAACTGGCAGAATGGATCAAGAAACAAGATCTAACAATACACTGCATTTAGGAAGTACATTTAACTAAAAAAGAAATTCATAGACTGAAAGTAAAAATACAAAAAGCAATTCTCCATGCAACAGGAACCCAGAAAAAAACAAGACAATGTGAACTTCAAACCAGAAATAATCAAAACAGATAAAGAAGGTCACTATATATGTGTTAAGAGAAAAATTCTAAGAAAAGATTAACAGTCATAAACATGTATTACCAAGTACCACAGCACTACCTAACTATATAAAACAAATATTAGTGGACATGAAAAAATCAAATGAATACAAACAGTTGTAATGAGGGACTTTAATACCCTGCCTTCACAAATAGATAGGTCAACTAGACAAAAAGCTAGATCCAAGGCAGGGTTACTCATGACAGAGGGACAATGAATCATGGCAGCAGAAGATAGCAAAAGCAAGAAGAGTAAAAGAAGGAGACATGCCTCTTTCTGTACCTTATATTATATCGTGTCTACTAGGATTAGAGTGGTGCCAATCTAATCTGTTGACAGATCCAGCATTCATCTGCCCTGAATCCAAGCAACCTTAATCCCAGCATTGCACACTCTAGATTCAGCCACCTCTGAAAATGTCCTATGACTGCATGAGGCTTTGGGGGAGTACATGTAGACACAAACCATAACACTTCATGAACACATGGAAATTAAAGAAGAAATTAGCAGTATCTAAAATTAAATGATAATCCCAATACAATATACTGAAAAATACAGACTACAATGAAATCAGTCCTAAGAGGGATATTTATGGTGGTGAATTCTTATATCAGGAAAACATAACAAGCTCAAATAAATAATCAAATATTGAACATCAAACTTCTAGAAAAAAGAAGAGCAAGTCAAATTCAAAGCATGCTTCTTGGAGGAGATTATAAAGATCAGCACAGAAATTAGTGCAACTGAGACTAAGAAAACAATACAAAGAATCAGTGAACCAAAGAGTTCGTCCTTTGAAAGACTTAAATAAAATGGATAAGCCCTTAGCCAACTTTATAAAAAACAAAAGGGGACTCAAATTTACATAATTAGGAATGAAAAGGGTGAAATTACAATGTATTCTGAAGATATCCAGATCATCAATATCCATTTTGAAAATCTTTAATAAGATGTAAAACACAGAATAAATGGACAGATTCCTAGGTAAATAAGAATTACCAAAGTTGAATTAAGAAACATTTCTAGGATGTACCTCGAGACCATACTATTAAGTGAAATAAATTGGACACACATGTGTAAATATGGCTTTGTCTCCCTGGTGTGAGAAACTAAAACAGTAAATAAGGACTAAAATGTAAAATAGATATTGTTAAGTAGAAAGAAATGGTTCAAAAAGCAGAAGAACTAGGGAGGGAGAAGAAGGAAAGGAAAGAAAGGAAAAGGAAATAAAAGATTTAAAAAAGATAAAATTTTATGCAACCGAGTACTACTCAGCTATAAAGAAAGATAAATTTGTGGCTTTTATAGGTAAATGGATGCAACTAGAAAACATGCTCATAAGTGAAATACATCAGACTCCCATGCATAAACACCATATTGTCTCCAGTGTAAAAAACTGAAAGAGTGAATAAGATCTTAAATCTACAATAAATATTATAAAAGGGAAAGAAATTGTGCAGAGGGAAAGAAAAGCTGGGATGGGGAAAAAGAGAAAGGAAGGGGAAAAAAGTACACACACACACACACACACACACACATGCACAAGATAGCTAAGACAATCATACTACTATTCCTATTAGTTCACAGAAAGAAAATGTAAGTGCTTATGCTGCTTGATGTGTTTTACAGGTCTGCATCTTGTAATCTGAGTAACAATATGTAATATGGTGACCATTGTTAATTTCCTATCATCTTTTTTGAGATCTTATATCATTTTATTTGTTTTCTTTTGTTTTTGCTGTTTTCTTTTAATCTCTTTAAAGTAGAAAAAAAGATAAAATGGAAACAAAACTTTGTAAACAGGGAGAGGATGAAGGGTTGAAGGGAGGGAAGGGGATTGGGAAAAAAGGAATCAAAATATATCATATACAGGTACAAATTCTCTGTGATGAATATGATCATTATGTGTATCTAAATTGTATAAATAAACTTAATTTAAAAAGGAGGATATAAAAATTCTAAGTCACTCATATTAGTTAATAAAATTAAAAATGTAATTAAAAACTTACCAACCAAGAAGATCCCAGGTCTGATGGATTCACTGATGAATTCTACAAGAAATTTAGAGAAGATCGAATGCCACTACTCCTCAAACTCTTCAATGAAATTAAAAGGGAGTCAATACTTCTTAGGTTATTCCTGGAAGGAAGTATTACCCTGATACCAAAAACCAAGAAAGATCCAACCAAAAAAAGAACTACAGGCCAATCTCCTAATGAACATAGATGTAAAAAATATTGGCAAGCAGAATGCAGCAAATCATCAGGAATATTATACACCAGGACCAAGTAGAATTCATCCTAGGGATGTAGGGATGGTTCAACATACATAAATCATTAAATGTAATACACCATATCAACAGAGCCAAAGACAAAAATCACATGATTATTTCAATAAATGCAGAAAAATCATCTGACAAAATCCAACACACATGGTAAAAACCCTGCAGATAATCAGAATAGATGGTCTTTATCTTAATCTGATAAAAGTCATCTAAGTCAACTAAGAGCTGACATCATACTAAGTGGTCAAAAATCAGGAACAAGACAAGGATGTACACTATCACCACACCACTCTTATTAAATATAGTTCTGCAAAAATTTGGCAGAACAATTGGACAAGAGAAAGAAATAAAAGGAATAAAGACAGCAAATGAAGAAGTCAAATTATCATTATTTGCAGATGACATGATAGTTTACATAGAAGATCCCAAAAACTCCACCAAAAGACTCCTAGATTTAAAAACTGAGTTCAATCACACAGCTGGATACAATGTCTACACTCAAATATCAACAGCATTCCTGTACACAAATAACATACTCACTGAGAGAGAAGTTAGGGAAGCAACATATTTTACAATACATGTTTCACAATTGAAAAAAAAACATGATTTCACAATCAGAAAAAAGTGAAATACTTAGAAATCAATTTAACAAAGGAAGTACAATATCTCTACATTGAAAACTACAGTACTCTGAAAAAGGAGATCAAAACGGAGGTCAGAAAATGAACATATCCCTTGTTCTTGGGTAGGAAGAAACAATACAGTGAAACTGGCTATACTTTCAAAATTGTTATACAAATTTAATGCAATCTTAATGAAAATACCATTAGCATACCTCATAGAACTAGAGAAACATTCCTAAAATTCACTTTGAACCAGAAGAGACCTAGAATAGCCAAAACAATTCTTGGCAACACAGGAAAATTGGTGGCATCACCATCTTTGAGTTGTAATTATATTATAAAGCTATTGTGAATAAAACAGCATAGTCCTGGTGAAAACCAAACCAAATCAAAAACCAAAACACAGACTTGAGGAACAATGGAACAGATTCGAAGATGCAGAAACAACTCCAAACATACTCAACCACCTTATCTCTGAAAAAGGGGCCAAATATATTCACTGAAAAAAAGATTGCTTCTTTAATAAATGGGGCTGGAAAAACTGGCTTTCCACATGCTAAAGACTAAAAGTAGACCCATGTCTATCACCAACTATAGTTAACTAAAACCAGAATGGATCAAAGATCTAAATATTGAAACAGAAACACCAAATCTGCTGGAGGAGAGAATAGGTAGAACTCTTGAAGACAGACATAGGTGTAAGCAAAGACTTCAATGGACAAAATCCCAATTGCATGGGAAATACTACCAAAAATCAACGACTGGAATCTCATCTTATTAAAAAGCTTTTTCACAGCAAATGAAATCACCAATAGAGTGAAAAGCCAACTCACAGAGTGGGAAAAAAATCTTAGCCAGTTGTTCCTTAGATGACTAATATCTAGAGCACCTAAAGAATTGAAAGAAATCAGACCACTCCCTTAAGATTCAAAGACCCAATCCAGAAAAGGGCATCTGAGATGAATACATACTGCCAGGATGAAGTACAAACAGCAAATATATGTATGAAAAGATGTTCAACATCACCGTCATTCAAGAGATGCAAGTTAAAACAACATTGAGATTCCATCTCGCAATAGAAAGAATAGCTATAATCAAGAAATCAATAACAAATCCTGATCATGCTGTGGGTTAAAAGGAATCCTTCTTCACTATTGGTGGGAGTGTAGACTGATACAATCACTGTGGAAATCACTGTGGAGATTCCTCAAAAAACTAGGATTAGCGGTCCCATTGGATTCAGTTATTCCCCTTTTTGGAATCTTCACAAAAGAATTAAAAGCATCATATTATGGTGATATATACACACTCATGTTTATAGCAGCACAGTTTATTAATAGCTAAATCTTTTTTTAAAAATTTTATTTAAAGAGAAAAAAAGCAATACAGGAAAAAGGGTAGAAACAATACAGAACCTCAAAAAAAAAATCACTAGTTGACAAACCACATACTGTCCTCCCAGAAATAGTTGTTCATGTTACAAAATTAAGGCATACAAAGTGAACAGTGAGGCTATAAACAGTTTTGTTCAACGATCCAACAAAAACCTGGTAATATGGTTACCAATCCCACACACTTAAACATGCAGTTATATCCTTTAGAGCATTTTCTTTTCCTCTTTTTGCTTTTTAAGAACATTATCTGTTTAGTTATATTATATTTCAGCTTTCTCAGTACCTTATTGATCTGTTTTGTTGTTGTTACTTCCTTTTTAATCACCTTATATAATTCTGTTGTTTTGGTTTTGAGTTTCTCGTCATTCATGTCACATGGATCAGCTTTGGTGGAGCTGGGAGTTTTTGGAAGTATTTTGTTACCTTATTTTCTCATGTTCCTTGTTTTATTTTTATTTAATTTTTATTAACTTGGAAGTAGTAATATACAACAAAACAGGATGGAATAAAGCCAATTGAGACAGTGCAGTGAAATTGGCACAGAACATCACAGCAGGTCACCAGGACAACAGTAATAGGCAACATTGTATATCTCGTTGCCTTCACAATAGTTGTTCTTCTACCAGGTACAGCAAAATCAAAAGAAATACACAACATTATAGAACACATCAACACAGAGTATTGAATAGAGCAACACTGTTAATCAGGACAAATCAAAATGGCGATAAAAATATCTGCCTTCAGAGATAGTAGAAGGAAACTCCCCCCACTTGCTGTACCAAATATGGTCACCTCCTAAGAGATACCCAGATCCCTGGATCCCAATTGTTAACAGGGTGGGGGGGATGTGGTATGTTTGATTCTAAGCCGACACCCCGGTAGGCAGCAGGCTGGTTGCTGGTTGGCTCAGTGCCCTAAGTTCCAACATGTCGCGGATCTCAGGAACCGCTCTTGCTTCTTATTGCCCCGCCCTGGGGTGGCTATGGCTTGCCAGACCACAGTCACTTACCAGGGCGGCAGGCTGGTTGCTGGTTGGCTCGGCGCCCTAAGTTCCAACATGGCACAGATCTCAGGAAACGCTCTTGCTTCTTATTTCCCTGCCCTGGGGTGGCCGTGGCTTGCCAGACCACAGTCATTTACCAGGGCGGCAGGTAATTGCTGGTTGGCTCAGCTCCCTAAGTTCCAACATGGTGCAGATCTCAGGAAATGCTCTTTCTTCTTATTTCCCTGTAATAGCTAAATCTTGAAAACAGCCCAAATGCCCATCAACTGACATATGGATAAAAAGGATTTGTTTTAATACAATGAAGTACTTAGCAATAAAGAAAGATAAACTAGAGACATTTTGAGGTAAATGGATTTACTTTGAGACCATAGTCTTAAATAAAATAAGTCATACACATATGTAAATATCACATTGTCTCTCTGGTGTGAAAAACTGAAACTGTATATAAGTATCAAAGTGTCATAGATATGGTGAAATAGGAAGAAATTATTGAAAAGGAAAGGAGAACTAGGGAGGGGAGGGGGGAAAGGAAGTAAAGGAAAAGACAAAAATGAGAAAAGAAGGACAAAGTAGAAACAAAGCTTTGTAAATAAGGAGGGGAAGAGAGGTTGAAGAGAGGGAAGGGGAACAGGAAAAGTAGAGGAACCAAGATAAATCACATACACATAAAAATTCTCTATGATAAATGTGATCATTATGTATATCTAAATTGTATCCATAAACAATAATAAGAAATTAAAAAGTGAGTAGAAAAATCTCAGGAAACAAATTAAAAATGGAGTCATAGTTCTGTCAGGTGTGATTGACCAGACCAGAAAGGGGAAACTGAACTACTACTCTCCACCAAAGGAAAGGAAGAATATCCTTGGAGCGCAAGAGATCCTTTATAGTGTCTTGTAGTATTACTGTGCCTTGTTATTCAAGTCAATGGAAAATACAACAACCTAATCCAGGCAGAATGACAAATGGTCCAGAGCCTTCAGGAATGAAGGTATGGGTCATTCCACCAAGAAAGACCTGCTGAAGGGTTTGCTGCAGGCCAAGGGAATACAGAATGGGTTGTAGAAGAAGGTAGTTCTAAATACCAATTATGACCAATTATGATCAGCTACAGAAATGAGGATTGTACTAGTTTTCCCCTAATATGATTCTGATGTAATATAATGTTGACAGACTTAATAGTAGTTCATAAGGATTGTTAAACCTGTGTTACAATGTTTAAGTTATGAAATGGTAAGAGTAAGCATCACCCAAAGAAAATTGGCTTTCTCTTCTGGGGAGGGAACTAGTGCCTTTCCATTC